>CAUYRH010030022.1:0-28531 GCA_963574655.1 Perodicticus potto | reverse complement strand
AGTCTCACTTTGTGGCCCTTGGTAGACTTCTCTGACATCAACAGCTCACAGCAACCTCTAACTCCTGGGCTTAAGCAATTCTCTTGCCTCAGCCTCCCACGTAGCCAGGATTACAGGTGCCCGCCACAATGCCGGCTATTTTTTTTTTTTTTTGTAGTTGTCATTGTTGTTTAGTAGGCCCAGGCCAGGCTGGAATCCGCCAGCCTCGGTGTATGTGGCTGGCACCCTATTCACTGGGCTAGTAGCGCCGAGCTGATTTTTCTCCTTTTTACCAAACAAACAAACAAACAAACAAAAAACAAGTCTAACTAAAAATGAATGGTGCTAAATCCAGGTCCCAATAGGCTAACTCTAATGAACAGCAATAAATTACAGAGGGTGATCATAAAATCTGAGCCAGAAAGCTTGGGTTCAGATTATGCCACAGACAGGGCATATGTGATGCTAAATGAAGCCAGGTCCCTGGGCTCAGTGTCTTCATGGATACAATGTGTGCTAGAGAATACAAACTGCAATGTGTCTTCAAACCTGGACACTTTCTGATTCTAATGTTTATTTCAGTTGAGCATGACTATTCATCACTTAACAGAAGAACAGAAAGTACTTATGGGTATGAAGTATTTTGGCTGTGTAACTAAAGTGTTCTTTTTTCTATTAACCACAACACATACCATCATGCCTTTTTGTCATGTACAAAAAGGTACAGTTTCTAGCACACAGTAGACAATAAGAAGTGTTCACTGAATAAATAAATGAGTAAAAAAGGTGAATATTTGATAAATAAATACAAACTATGGAGATAATATAGAGTATCACTATATCAAAATGCCATATATTACATTACTTTCTCCCTGTCAAAGGAGAAATCAGAAAAGTTTTGAGTTTTAGGATAAATACAAACTACTTGATGCTAAAGAACGGGTTATGTTTTTTGTTGCTGTTGTTGTTGTTTTTGACAGAGAGTCTCACTATGTCTCCCTTGGTAGAGTGCCATGGTGTCACAGCTCATAGCAACCTCTAACTCTTGGGGCTTAAGCGATTCTCTTGCCTCAGCCTCCCAAGTCGCTGGGACTATAGGCACCTGCCACAGTGCCTGGTTATTTCTTGTTGCAGTTGTTGTTGTTTAGCAGACCCGGGCCGGGTTCGAATCTGCCTGCCTCAGTGTATGTGGCTGGTGCCTTACCCACTGAGTTACGTGTGTGGAGCCAGAACAGGTTGTTTTATTTATTTATTTATTTTTGTAGAGACAGAGTCTCACTCTATCACCCTCAGTATGAGTGTTGTGGTATCACACAGCTCACAGCAACCTCCAACTCCCAGGCTTAAACAATTGTCTTGCGTCAGCCTCCCGAGTAGCTGGGACTACAGGCAAGAGAATGGGTTGTTTTAAACATTTGTATTGTATGCCTCAAATGGGACTTCTCAACGTATTCCATGTTTTAATTAAGACTACTGATGGACAATTAAAAGCTTAAATGTTGAGATATATATCCACTGTATTTAAGTGGATATTACAATCTCTTTATACAGTGTTCAGCAGTTACTGTGTCTTATAAAGATATTTCTTTACTTACCAGGAAGGTTGTGCCACTTGTTCACAGCAAATAGCCTGTTAGCAGTGACTGTGATCACAGCGGGAGTCACCAAACCAGGCTGGGTGTTGGCTGCCACGTGAGTGACAGGGGAATTGGAAGGAAATTTGAGGACCATGATAACATCCTGCTGGGCTTGGTCTGTGAACATCAACGGACTCTGCAGGAGGAGATACTGTTGAGTGGGCATGACAAGACCCAAATATACAAGAAAGAAAAAACAAAGAAAGACAAGAAAGAAAGAGGGTGCAGGAAAAGAAGAGGAAGACCATGTTACCACAAGTTGCAAGTAAAAGCATAGTGAGCAGAAAGGCTTCTAGAAACGGCTGTTAAGATCTGCTAGTTTTCCACATGTCACTAGTGGAAATTTTTGTTGATTAAGGTAGAACACATTACCAGGAACACTTTAAAAATCCCTAAGTTTCATTAGCTCTCTTTACCTCCCCACTAACATAAAGAAACTTAAAAAATGATTTGATATAGATTCAAAATGGGCAAAGTACTGGGGATTGCATAAAACCATTCCAGTTGCTATTGTGTATCACACAATGGTCTTTTACTATTTAAAAAAAAAGAGAGAGAAACTAAAAGAATAAGAATAAACAAATGGCATAACAGCAAATCAAGGTAATTTCAAAGACCATCAAAAGTTGTGTTGAGTTAGCATAAAGATTTTGACAACTAAGTAAAGAGATAATTAAAGCAAATGTAAACAATAGACTGCATGCATATATTATTACACTAGAGAAATAACTTATGAATGTAATACACAAACTTAATTATAAAGATGTTTCAAAGCAATGCATAATTAAATGTTACCTGTAAAAACAATATATTTATATAGTGTACTAGTCATAAACACTGCCTATTGTAATGCAAATGCCACTGCTTCCTGCTGTAGCTAGGAATAAAGAGAAATAAAGCCTCTCTTCCCCTGGTTTAAAAAAACCAAAACCAAAAAACTAAAACTCAAAACTTTTCTGATTTCTCCTTTGACAGGGAGAAAGTAATTGGAAATGTTACATGAAACACTATCTGTTCTAAAAACCAGCAACCAAATAAATCTTGAAGATTACTAAGGATTTGGAACATTGCTACAACTCATATGTCATAATCTGAGACATACATAACACTACTATGATTTATTGGCTTTATTTATACTTTGTGGTGGTATGCTATCATACCATAATTGCATGGTACATTTTCAGCGATTCTCTTCTACCTACCATGTCTATTTTCTAATAGCTGATTAGTATCATTCAGAAAATTGAAACACTCTGATGAAATGCTTCTGGCTGCTTTCCTACTGCCATATTTCAAAACACCAGGTATATGTAAATGTGTAGGCACATATATTTAACACATATTTATTCAGAACTGGTAATAAAAAATTAAATACATTTGCATTTTTATTATCAGTCCTTTTAAAAAAGTTATTAAGAGTACTTAGAAAAACATATTGCACTAAGAATTCCTATTTGCACTCTTTGCATAAAGGTGTAAATAAAGGCAACTAATAAGCTACCCAGACACCCTTCTGAGCAAGTGGCTAAAAGCCAATCAATATTATGAGTTAATCCTCCCTGGATGCTCATTCAATTAAAGGTGTCAGTAATGCCTCATCTGATGTGGCCTCAATTAAATCCAACTATCTGATGGTGTGAAAACACAGGGGGATACAGCAACAGCAGCAAAACCAGACAAATAGGCAGCCTTCCTGTGCCTGCTAATTACTACACCTGGTGTATATTATGGCTCATGCACTTAACACAGCACGAGGTGGCTTTAATTTCTGCTATATTCATATGTGCGTATGTGTAGGGGTGCGTTGATGGTTGATGGGGGAACTCATCTGAATATTAGTAAAAACAATTAATAAACATGTGGGCCTTTGGTTTTTAAAACTGTAATATCACTAAGTTATTTTTATCAAACAAAGAACCTTTTATACCGTGTTTTAAAAATTCTGTGAAATTAGGAAAAACATAAGAAATAAGGCACAAGAACAAACTATAATATAAGCTAATTTTAAAGAATTCCTGAGAAAAGGAAATGAATACCATTTCAGAATACCAAGTCCTATTTTTCAGTTGCAGAGTTTCATAAAAATATTTACTAAAGTCAATTTATAAACTCAGAGAAAATCAGAGTCCAACATAATAATAAAGTCTCACTGAAAGGAAGTTTGTACATATTTCTGAGCTTAACAGATCACATTGTAAATATAATTAGGCTCAAATTGAATAATCCCAATGTTTATACCCTTAAAAAAAACCAAAAAAATTTCTAATGTGTAAAAAGAATGTCTTGTTTACACAGTGACTTCAGTGAGCCATTTTGTAGCCACATGGCAAGGACAAGCCACTTTTCACAGCAAGCTGCAGATACCATATCCAGATCTGTCCATTGCATCCTCACAAAAACCTGCCCCTCCAGTCTCTTCCACATATCCCACCCTAACCAGAGTTCCTGATGCAGGCAAGTAGTAGGAAACTTTCCTGGGAGCTCCGTCAGATCCTTGGCTATCAGTATAAAGAAGGAACACCCAAAATAAGAAAAAGCACACCCTTTCTGGGCTACAGAAGCAGCTGCGCATGAGCAGAACAACGGCTAAAACAGGGATGAGAAAACAAACCTCTTATTCCTGGTTGCCTCTGTGAGCCAAGTCTGAGGTAGATGTAGGAAACTGCTAGCCAGACTTCATTATTGTCCCAGATTAAGTGTGTGTTTGTTAACAACTCTAGTTTCTTTTTAACACATCTTTCTTTCCCATACATGTATACATAAGATAAAACCACAATTTGTATTAAGTTGGAAAAGGAGTTTGGGTATTCAACTCAGAGGACAAAGATAATGGGAAAGTCCCACATCCTTATATGAGCTTGTGCCTTCCCAGCCTTCCCACCCTAGGGATAGCAAAGCTGATGTGCCTCGATGAGCCAATAATCCTTTTGCCACGGAGGAAGGCTTGGCAGTAGGAACTCCCACATTGGCCCAGTAACCAGGGCTGTGCAGTGACCCAGGCAGAAAGGCAATGGAGCAGTAGAGGGGCTTCCATTAGCTCGCACCAAAGCAGCCTGCGTCTCAATGACAAGCTATTACTAAAACTAATTCCAGAGCCCAAACATAAATCATTCTTACTATTTTTATGGCATTATCTTCCATTGTTCATACTAAATGTTAGCTCTTTGTGTACAGTTTTCTGCCCACTGTAGTCACCCTTAATGTTCATCTAAATCTGATTTTATTGATTTAAAAATACTTAGGGGATAACCTGATGCGAATGATTTCTACAATGCTTACAGTTTATTTTTATGGCCAATTCATATTATTAGAGAAAGAAAGAAAAAAATCTTGAAAGAAGAGAGAAAATGTCAAAGAGGACAATGAGGAAAAAGGCACACAAGAGATGGTGATGTGGAAAGAGAAATGAAAAGGGAAAGAAAAGAGCCAGAGGTAGCAGGGCCTCATCTCCATCTCCTGCCCTCTTGGCTGCTACTCCCTCTGTCCCAGAATCTGTCAAAATCCTCCCCTTCTAAGCCACAACATGGGATTTGAATTCATCTTAAATTGTTCATTATACTTATGGAAATGGATTTTATAGTTTCTATTCTTGATTTAAAACAGTAATGAGCAACCGTTTTTATGAGGGACAATTAAAGAAAAAAATATTTACAGGCTATTCCTTTTTTAAAAAGTATGTTTTTAGGCAAATTCAGTATTTTACTATGCCAATCCTCCCCACTACCACATTGAAGAACTTCCGCCCCCTGAAATCTCAGGAACTACGTGGGTCACTATGGAGGTTTTGCGACAGACTGTGTCATGATCCATTATTTCATTTCCAAGAAACACAGCTGACAGGATCCTTTCTGATTCACTTGTGCAAGTTTCAACTTGCTCGGCTTATCGGTGTTGCAGGGAGAGGTCCACCTGTTTCTGTCCTTGCAGATTTTAAGTTTCTTGTGTTTAGTTTTGTTTTTGTTTTGAGACAGAGTTTCCCTCTGTTGTCCAGGCTAGAGTGCTATGGTATCATAGCTCACAGCAACCTCAAACTCCAGGGTTCAAGTGATCCTTTTGCTTCAGCCTCCCGAGTAGCTGGGACTACAGGCAGCCACCACAACACTTGGCTAATTTTTCTATTTTGGTAGAGAGAGAATCTCACTTTGCTCTGGTTGTTCTCAAACTCCTGCGCTCAAGTGATCTTCCTATTTCAACCTCCCAGAGTTCTAGGATTACAGGCTTGAGCCACTGCACCTCATCAAATTATGTTTCTTATTTTTTGTGATGACCCACATAGAAAGTCAGAATGGGCACACTGTTTTGCAGCTCAAGTCTATATCCCTATCCCTGGTTCAGGGCTGGCTTCTGAATTGCTCTGACTAATGACACATTATATAGACAATACGTAAGTTCAAAAGGAAGCTTCAAGAGCTGGACACACTTATAAAAAGGACGTTACCTAACAAATGCAATCAATGTAACCTGGTTCTCTGCACCCTCAATGACCCCAACAATTAAAAAAAAAAAAAAAGGAAGCCTCAAGAAAGAAATCTTACTGCTTCTGTCTTCATCCCCGCGGGACACCACTCCTGTCACGGGAGTAGCCTGGACTATTTTCCTTCAGGAGGAAAGACCACATTGAAAGAGAAGCCCAGGCACCTCAACCCACCCCTGCCAGCGTATATGTGAGCCAAGGTGAAAAGAGCAGAAGAAACGCACATGGAACCCTCAGAATCATGAGAAATTCTGATGATTCTGAATTTCATCAGAATTTCTGAACAATTTAAAAATCATTGTTTTATGCCAGTAAGTTTTGGGTGCTCCCCAACCTTCAGTGACAATATCCAATGTACCAGAATTTGTTTTAAAATTTCCAGACTGAAAAACATTATTAGGATATAAAGAATAAGCATAATAGCAAAATTAATCTACAAACTCTCAGGATCAAACCAGAAAATGTATCAACTCTATGTCTAAAGTCCTTTGTCCTAGAGTGAGGATACGCGACAATTATGGACCTTTTAATTCTATAATACAAAACACGAAATGATGAAACACCGCAACACTGGAGCAATGTTCATCTTCTCAAAGCCTCCAAGAGAGAATGCAATAACATTTGCTGGTTGTTAGCAGGTTAACAAACGTTGCTTAAGAAGAATAGGCCAGATATGGTGGAGAATCTCCAGCACAACAAAAGACCATTTATGAATGTCAGGCCTGGACATTCCTCTGAAAGAGAGGCAAGGAATGAGGAAAGTGAAAATAGCACTTACCGCCTGCATGGCAGAACCTCTGGGAGGATGAGGCTCTATGAGCAGCTGAGAAGGCGTCTGTCCAAAACTTCGGATTTGAGCTTCAACAGCCTGGAAAAGGCATAGGCAAGTTTGAGGGTTAAGAGGGCTAATTACAGGCAGTAGAACCACAACTGTCACTTGAAAAAGTCATTCCGTCCTCTGGCGTGTTTCATTTTCAAAATCAACCTGTGTTTTTACAGTGGGGCTAAGCACCTGGCAGAGGCCTTGAGGGTGAAGTCATCCTTTAGTACTGTGGAAGCTGTTTCTATAACACTCTGTAAAACTTTCTCCTCTTGCTCAGTGATATGAAACAGAAAGCAGCTATTACAATCAGAAATTGTCCTTTTTGGCTTCATCTCTGTTGTCTTCCATTTGGTTTTCTTGCTTGCATCCACAATGACAAAAAGCTAATCTTTTATAGGTATAGAGAAAAACTACTGGTTCTTTGATTCTAGGCCCCATTTCATCCTGAGAAGTAGAAAGGAGGAAAAAACAACACAGCACCTGTGCAAACGGCTTGATGATGCTGTATTAATTTTTCCATTATTGTTGACAGTCTCTTTGAAGTTAGGTAACTAAATGACAAAGTTAAACCCATATGCTATGTCTAAGCATGAGGTAGTTAAACCAGGGATTACCTAAACATAAGAGACATGTGTACATGTGCCCTTTTTGAAAGACGTGTGGCCTTTGCAAGGCAGTCCCCTACTCTGGCTCTGTTGCACACCTCACACAGATGCTACTTCCCAGTCACCACCAACTCCCTCCTCATGGGAAATCACTAAATGTCAGGTGCTATCACTGAAATGATTTTGCTTACTTTTTAATATCTGTCTCCTCCCACTAAAATGCAAGATCCATGAAAGCAAGGACCTTATGTATCTTCTTCACTGTTAGATCCCTAAATTGGTTGAATGAATAAATGCTACAGGATAGATAAGGGGAGAGAAGGAAGCAAAGATATATAAAGGTTACTTTAATACTCACACAACAGTCAGTATTCTTAACTCCCAGGCTATAAGGATGAAGAAACCCCCTCAAATTTGTCATTTTTAGATTTGTCATTTTTAATCCCTAAGAAAACTGGTTTTATGGCTTAGGCAATTAATAAACCATAACAAAAGAAATACCATCATTGAGTATCCATTTCTTATTTTTATTTGATGGGGATACAACTAATAGTCCTTTACAAGGACTTCTGTAAGAAACAATAATAGCATTTATTCATTTATGCATTCAATGATCATAAACTATTTACACAGCACTATTAGGTCTTAATGTCTCTGTCCTTAAAGAATATAGGAAGCAGAGCAAATGTTCTTGGAAGGCTGAATAACAGTTTGAAGCAATCTGTCTAATAAATTTAAGGAAGGCTCTATGCTTTTTGAACTATTAATGTGTGATCTAGAGAAAGTTACTACCCTAAGTTTCAATTTTCTCTTCTGTAAAATATGGATAATAATAGTACCCATTTCATAGTGCTTTATTAAGGATGAAATGCTATGATATTTATATGAAAAACGAAGCAAAGTGCTTTGCACAAATTAGACCCTCCATATCCAGTCAACAAATATTCATTGAGAGCTAATAAGAACAACAATTTATTTAGTACTTTTTACTTGCCAGGAACTTTTCTAAGTGATTTATTATCTTATATTACTTAATCTTTAAACAGTATGGTGTATTTTACTATATACATTTTATAGCTAAGGAGAACTGATGTAAAAAGAACCTAAATATCTTGCCTCAAGTTACATGGTAGTTACACAGCAGACTTAAATTTGCATCCAACCAGCATGACTCTAGAGCTCATACTCTTAACCAGGGGTGGGGAATCTATAGCCTCGGCGCCACATGAAGCCTTCTGGATCCTTGTGTGTGGCCTTTTGACCAAATCTGGATTTTACAACAATCCTTCAATAAACGGATTTGTTCTATGAAGTTTGAATTCGAAGGCCTGCACTTGGGGATCTGGAGGGCTACATGTGACCTTGAGGTCACAGCATCCCCACTTCTGCAGGGAACCCTCCTGCCTCCTTAACTGTTAGCTGCCATGCCAGGTACTAGAGGTAAGACTGAACACAAGAATACTGAATCTTCCAAATCTTGACCAGAGGAGTAAAACGTCTGCAGAACGCTGCTCATGACAGGAGTGTGTCTGAGCACACTGTACCTCCACTGAGTCAATCTGAGCACAAGATATTTTAGCTATATAAATTCTGAAGGTCTCACGGTAATCATGAACAACTGTCATAAGCCTTTAGTCTTTGACACTCTGTGATTATTCAGCTCAGGTACCCTATCAGCTCCGTTTGTATTTAGTTTTTAGTTGTTTAATTTATATATAATGTCTTCTCTATTTACCAATGGGATATCCTAGAACTTGGCATCTAGGAATAAGATACCAAATATATCTAACAGGATATTTTTCTAAAAGATTAAAACCACTGAGAACAAGAAAAACATGAGCTTACAACCTAATGAATGAAGTATCCTTATTATGGCATTATCATCATCATCTTCATCATCATCACTATAGTGAACAAACTGTACTCAGACACAAGTAGCAGAAGAACATGACTAAGCAAAGAGAAATTTTAAATAGTGGGAAACAAGGCTGGCTCTAGACTAGTAACAAAAAAAGGGCATAGGGACTAAGACCATCTTCAGAACAGCACCTAAATAGCTCTGTTGCCCATGTTGGAGTGCAGTGGTGCAATCATAGATCTCTGCACCTCAAATTCCTGGGCTCAAGTGATCCTCCTGCCTCAGCCTCCTGAGTAGCTAGGACTACTGGTGTGCACCACCACACCTGGTTAATTAAAAATAAATTTTTTTTTTTGGCTCGGCGCCTGTGGCTCAATGGGCTAAGGCGCCAGCCACGTACACCTGAGCTGGTGGGTTCGAATCCAGCCTGGGCTGCCAAACAACAATGACGGCTGCAACCAAAAAATGGCCGGGCGTTGTGGCGGGCGCCTGTGGTCCCAGCTACTTGGGAGGCGGAGGCAGGAGACTCGCTTGAGCCCAGGAATTGGGGGTTGCTGTGAGCTGTGATGCCACGGCACTCTATCCAGAGCGACAGCTTGAGGCTCTGTCTCAAAAAAAAAAAAAAAAAATTTTTTTTTTGTTAAAGATAGGGTTTCACTATGTTGCTCAGGCTGGTCTCAAAGTCCTGGCTCAAGTGAGATCCTTCCACCTCAGCCTTTGGAGTTGCTGGTATTATAGGCGTTAGCCACTATGCCCAGCCTAAAATATTTTTGATGGAATGAAATTAATTTATGATTAAGCATCAAGAACAATCTTGAGAAAGAAATCACAATATGGCAAACTAAAGCCTAAAGGAAATCTCAAAGAAGAAGTACTGGTATTTTATGATATATGAATTTATAGACTGAGTTTATGAATTAGAACCTTTAGTCACTTTTAAGAATAGCTGGCAAAGCCAGTGCCCTTTCCCTTAACTGTTGCCTTCTATGGTCTCTGTCCAGCACCCCAAATGTCTTTTCCCCCATTCAGAAAAGGGTAAAAGGGGAGATGGCAGAGAACATATCGCTTTCGCATTTAGCCTATGGTGGCAGATGGCTCAGAGTGCTAATCCTCCCACTGCCACTTACCTGCACTATGACTTGAGCAAGTAGCTTGGTCTCTGTTTCTGTCTATAAAATCAAGATAATAACAATACCTAGCTCACGGGATTGTTTGTAAAGTCAAATAAGATAATGCATACAACATGCTTAGCCTAGTATCTACCACATACAAAGCACTAAATAAAATGCTGTGTTATCATTATATCTAGGACTTAGTTTGATCTCCATTTAACACAGTTAAAATAGGAAAGGAAGAAATGCTTCTGAAGTTTATGTGGGAAAAGAATGATAAACACATTATGAAATTTGGCTCAAGTTTTTAAATAAAGGGTAAAAGTTCAGAGATGAGAGATCCCTTTGGAAGTTCTAAGAGCAGTCCAAAAAAGGAATTGTACATCTCAGTTCTCATGACAACTATGGTAATAGAAAGAGATGGGAACCATGTCTTAAGGAAAAATCAACAGGTCTTAAGAGACTGATGACTCTGAGCAGTGAAAAAAAGAGAAAAGACACAAGATAAAATTAATTATTTACTTTTTAAAACTTACATATTTTAGACAGTAGTGAAAAGAAATAGGAGTTTCTGTTAAGGAGAACCAGTTCAGAATGAGGAACATAATAAATTTTATGTCAGACACAACGAATCTAAAGAGACAGTGCTGGTCATTTGTCTAGGTCAAGACGTCCAATGGGCAAAAAGGAAGCCTAAGACTGGCTCAAAGATCAGACACCAGAGGTATTGATTTGGGTGTCATTAATACAAAAGAGAAATTTCTTTATTGTTTTCAAAAGAGAAATTTTTTTTTTTGAGAGCCTGAAGCTGTCACCCTGGGTAGAGTGTCGTGGCATCACAGCTCACAGCAACCTCCAACTCCTGGGCTCAAGCGATTCTCCTGCCTCTGCCTACCAAGTAGCTGGGACTACAGGCACCCGCCACAACATCCAGCTATTTTTTGGTTACAGCCATTATTGTTGTTTGGCGGGCCCGGGCTGGATTAGAACCCTCCAGCTCAGGTGTATGTGGCTAGTGCCTTAGCCGTTTGAGCCACAGGTGCTGAACCTCAAAAGAGAAATTTAAGTCATTGGTTTTGTATATTTCCCTCTCACTGTGTGCGTGTTCTAAAGTAGCAGGAGTGGCTACCTTTTTGAAATGAAATTTTATATGAAACTTCAATATGTCTATATTAAAAAAAATGAAGATTAGGGACATTTTACTGTGAAGGGGTAAAGCCATCCTTAGAAAGCCTCTTCAGCAGCTTTTTGAGATAATTCTGAGAAATCTTTAGGGCTCTACAGCCACTGAATAGGCCCTAGGAAGAAAACACATGAGACATAAACAAACCTTAGGAAATACTTGTATTTAGGGTATGTCATGAGGAAGAAATGAGGAAGACAGAGGAGGGCCAGTGGGGCAGGTAGGAGGAAAAGTAGTATAGGGTGATATGGAAGACACAGATGAGAGTTCCAAAGAGAATGGTCAGTTCATACCAACTCCTATGGAGAAACTAAGAATAATGACACATGACATGTAAATCTTCATTATATATATATAAATCTAATGTAATTAGGTCTATTCACATCACATAGATTGTTTTGCACTTCATATTATTTTAAGATTAAAAGAACATGAATCATGAGACAACCTTCAAAAGCACCAATTTTTTTTTTTTTTTTTTTTTTTGAGACAGAGTCTTACTCTGTCACCCAAGCTAGAGAGCAGTGGCACAATCGTAGCTCACTGCAACCTCAAACTCTTGAGCTCCAGCAATCCTCCTGTGTCAGCCGCCCAAGCAGCTAGGACTATAGGCATGTGCCACCATGCTGGCACTGCTTTTTGTATAGATGGGGTTTCACTTATGCTCAGGCTGGTCTCTAATTCCTGACCTCAAGAGATCATCCCATCTTGGCTTCCCAGAGTGCTAGGATTCCACCAGCTCAACCTCAATCAATCTCGTCCTTTTTTTCTTTTACAGATTAATATGAGGGTACATAAAACATTGGTTGGGTTGTAAGGTAAAGTCCAAGTTGTAGTTATGTCCTTTACCCAGGAAGTGTGCCATATACCCACCCTTTGTTATTTTTAACACTTTAAAAAAAGTCTTAAAAATTTAATGCAATTGGCACATTAAAGGAAAAGACTTTTTTAAGTCATATAATATAGAGGTCTGATTATTCAGTCTCACTGACAGAATAACGGCAGTATTATCTCACATAGGTTAAATAACAGTCAATTTTTTGTCCAAATTCTCAGGCATCTAAAAAGGCTATAGAATTCATAGGCACAAATGCTTTACTTCTTGATTAACCTTGCAGTTGTTGACAAATAAAATATGGATAAAAATACAATAGAAAGGACTTTTTCAGGTGTGAAAATTATGTAATAAGATTGTAAGGTAATGACTGATCTTAAAACTTTATAGTCATACTTTATGTCATCAAGTGATAATTCTAGATTCTCCTCACTGTTTTAGAAATTCATCTGCCATTTTTTCATTCATTTTGGTCTCTGCAGTAATTTACAGAGATTCTCTCTTTTGTGTCTTCAATGGCTTTATGCTTAGATTGGTTCTCTAATCTAATGCTTTATTCTCTGTCTTTTGCTGAATTCTTTCTTATCCCTAAATGGATTGAACACTGTGAGTTCTCTCTCTCTCTCTCTTTTTTTTTTGTAGAGACAGAGTCTCACTTTATCATCCTGGGTAGGGTGCCGTGGTGTCACACAGCTCACAGCAACCTCTAACTCCTGGGCTTAGGCAATTCTCTTGCCTCAGCCTCGCGAGTAGCTGGGACCACAGTCGCCTGCCACAATGCCCCGCTATTTTTTGTTGTTGTTGCAGTTCAGCTGGGGCTGGGTTTGAACCTGCCACCCTCAGTATATGGGGCCGGTGCCCTACTGACTGAGCCACAGGCGCTGCCCTGTGAGTTCTCTTTTAGCTCTGGTTTTCTCAGTTTAAATTTCTTCTTGATCCCAGGCACGTGAGTGGCCCTGAGTAGGGCCTGGCTGGGAAGCTGAGGGATACTCTAGGCTGTTCAACATTGGTAGGCCAGAACTGAGGCACCAAGGTTCCATAAAGCACTTTATTTAAGAGATTATGAAACACACATGTTAAAAACTAGAACTGTTTTTTTCTTTTTTTATTGTTGAGGATTCATTGAGGGTACACGGAAGCAGGTTACATTGATTGTTTTTGTTAGATAAGGAACCTCTTAAAAACTAGAACTTTTTAATCATACTAAGGATCATTCTGCTGATCTCCCTAGAAAGATCTAGTTTCACTAATAAGAACATGAAGGAAGCTAAGAAATGTTCAAAACAGTTGGCTGCTGACATAAATAGAACAGTTGTGAAAAGCCCAGATAAACTACATAAGGTGATCTATCACAGAAAAAAAAGTTCATCTCTTTCCAAATCCTTGTTACAGAAATAAAACAGTTCCCTAGAAGTGTGGGCTGTGACATGGCAAAAAGAAAATGAACTGGTTTGTGCAGCCACTTGCCTGAAAAATTACACCATGCTAGTTGAACATAGTTGGTTGACTACAGTGATTCTATTTTTCACAAACAAAAAGCTCATCTTCAAAATATAGTGGCTTTTTGTTTTTCCTGAGGTTTCTATGGACCACAGGAAAATGGCTCAAGTGTTGTTCAGCAGGAATTTGAGACTGAATGCATTAATAGCTTCAACTTTCTAGAAAAAGGGAAGTATAAGTGAACTTGTAGCTTATTGGGTAATGATCTTAGAGTTGTGGTAGATTATCTTCCTGTACTCACTCATAGTTTTCAGGAAGAAAAACAATATCTCATTTGGCTGGTATGTAGACTTGTTGACTCTAGTAAAGTCACTATTTAAAAGCAAATTTGAAGAATATGTAATAGTTTAAACAGGCTTCAAGCCATCATAAAAAGATGGTAGTCAGAACTATCATCCCAAACAGAAATTATACATGATGGAAATATTCTAATTTTAAGACAACAATTAAGCGAATTATGGGAATAGGAAAACTGTCTTACTTTGGTTCCAGGATATACTGGTAATACAGCTAAGGAAGTAGATGCTTATTTATTACAGTTGCATTGAGAGATTTTATCTACAAAAGACCACTTGGTTATTTAAAACATCCCTGGACTACGAATTACAAAACAAGGCCTCATCTGAGAACTGTGAACTGTGGAAGAAATCAAAACCATTTTTCCTTTTAAGTAACCACATAATGAAATCACTAATAAAACTCTAAGAATCTACTTCTCATTGAAGTAGTGAAAAATATCCAAAAAGATCAGCTCCAACTTCAGTGAGATAAAAATGCACCATGAAGATGGTTCACTTTTGCTCCATTGGGACTTATATGGTTATCTGGTAAACATTGTTTAAGAACTACTTGGTCTTGGGTGGTGCCTGTGGCTCAATGAGTGGGGGGCTGGCCCCATATATCGAGGGTGGTGGGTTCAAACCCAGCCCCAGCCAAGCTGCAAAAAAAAAAAAAAGATAGCTAGGTGTTGTAGTAGGCACCTGTTGTCCCAGATACTTGGGAGGCTGAAGCAAGAGAATTGGCAAGAGAAGAGCTGGAGGTTGCTGTGAGCTGTGATGTCACAGAACTCTACTGAGGGCGACAAAATAAGACTCTGTCTCTTAAAAAAAAAATAGAAAAAATGAGATAGGACTTATTACTAGGAATCACAAAAACCAATCACCATTCATTTTTTTTAAAGATTGTATTCTATATAAAAAAAATGTAACTCTGTGCAGCCATTTTCTTATGTTGCAAAGACTGAAAATTAAAAACATTGTAGCAAAATCAATACTACAAATTTTTGTCCACTCTGAAAAAAATATTTTCCTCAAATTTTTTCTACTGGACTTCAAATCTTACTTATATTTGAAAAATTACTCAACAACTAGAAGTTTGCGCAGTCCTATGAGGTGTCTGTCTATACTCCTGCCCATCGGCCATGTATGTATACTGCGTATGTCTTAGCACACCTAAAATAAATATATCTAAAATTTTAAAAAAATTAATTTTGTTCTAGTATTCTTCAGTCAAAGATTGGACCCCTCTGATTTTTTTAAGCTCAGAATCATACCAGTAACTTAAAATTTTACCTCTTAGTTTAACATATAATCAGTCAACTATGCACAATCACTTCAAAGTTTCTCAAACTTATCCTTCTGAATCTAGGCTCCTTATAATTTCAATGTTGAGTATTATAACAGTCCCATTACTGTTTTTTTTCCCCTCTATTCAGTTTCTTCCTTTGATGTGGCCTGCAGAATTGAATTTTTCCAAACTCTTCTTTATGCCTTATTTCTCTGATCAAATGTCTTTAAGTGATCGTCAGGACTTAAAAGATAAAGGCCTAATGCCAGGAACTGAAGGTTTTCCTACCTCTAACTTTTATTCCCTCATCTATTCCCTCATATAAGCATTCCTTTCCCATCAAGCTGGTTTCCTTCCACAAATAAAAAGGCATTTCTGGGTTACATTTTCTCTCATCTCATTGCCCCTCCTAGGATGGTTATTCTCAGTTTCAGTTTTCTGAGTTCTACACTTCTCTAGAAGACACTGCTTGACTTTAACGTTACTGATGTAGTATTTCCCAAACCTTACTGCCTGTTCATACTGCTCATTACAGTGATCACCAGGGACCTAAACTCTCTAAATGGGAAGGAGAAAGCATTAAAAATATGCTAGGCATGGTGGCTCACGCCTATAATCTTATCACTCTGGGAGGCCGAGGCAGTTGGATCGCCTGAGCTCAGGAATTCCAGACCAGCCTGACCAAGAACGAGACCCTGTCTCTAAAAAATAGCCAGGCGTTGTGGTGGGAGCCTGTCGTCCCAGCTACTCAGGAATCTGAGCAAGAGAATCGCTTGAGCCTGCCATTGAGAGGCGCTCTTCTACAAATGGAACTTTACCTTGGAAGTGAGAGCAATGTAACCTAAAAATCATACCCTCATATTAATTTGAATTAAAAAAAAAAAATCACTTGAGCCCAGGAGTTTGAGGTTGCTGGGAGCTATGATGCCACAGCGCTCTACCCAGGGCAAGAAAGTGAGACTCTGTCTCAAAAAAAAAATAAGTTTAGGTATCTGGAAGAGTTTGTTAAGCTACTGTATTACTAACCCACCTTCCTGAACCTTATACAGGATAAGGGTACCTGTGTACTTCTTGTGATTTCAAACCTCATTTATGCCTTTTAATTTTCTATTGCTATATACAGAAGGCTTGATTCAGTATATAAAATTTTTATTATGGAATAGAATAATGAATCCCAACATACCCATTAGCCAACTTCAATAATTATTACCACATTTGGCTTTAGGGTATCTTAAAGGGGGCTCAGTCTAGATTCACTGAAAAATAAGAAAGAGGCTCGGCGCCTGTGGCTCAGTGGGCTAAGGCGCCAGTCACATACACCTGAGCTGGCAGGTTCGAATCCAGCCTGGACCCGTCAAACAATAATGATGGCTACAACCAAAAAACGGCCGGGTGTTGTGGCGGGCGCCTGTAGTCCCAGCTACTTGGGAGGAGGAGGCAAGATACTCGCTTGAGCCCAGGAATTGGAGATTGCTGTGAGCTGTGATGCCACAGCACTCTATCCAGGGTGACAGCTTGAGGCTCTGTCTCAAAAAAAAGAAAAATAAGAAAGAAACCTTTAAGAATGAAAATATCTTGCAATGGCTAAAAATATAAGCTAATCTGGCAGCCTTCATATTTCTTCTGAGAGGTCGAACATAACTAGACTTCCAAGGAGATGTCTAATCCTTAAGTTGCAAGTGTGATTCTGTGACTTCTCTAATCAAAATCCTTCTATCCAAATGTTTTTTATCACGGAGTAGCACCGTAGGACATGGTGAATTATGCAGACTATGGAATCAGACAGCCTCAGTTCAAATCTTAGAATGATCACATATTAGCTGAGTGACTTCTGGCAAATTATTTAACGTACTATAGCTAAATTTCATTACCTAAAAATTGTGATAATAATTTTCTGTATTTATTGAGTTGCTTTGAGGATTAAATGAGATAACATAAGTACTTAAAACAGTTCTTGGCTCATAACAAGGTGTCAGTAAGTGTGTGCTGTTATTGCAGCGTATGTATTAACAAATGAACACGATGCCTGGCTAGGGTTAGGCAAGCACTCAATAAATGTTACCCACTACTCATCACTAAGATTAATGATGTTAGTAACTTCGTCCCTGCCACTGTCTACCTCACATTTTGTACTATAACATGTAATGTGTTATATCGCCTTTAAGCTCTTGTATATATTTTTTATTCCCTTTCTCTGTGATTTTCTCTTTCTCATTCTTTAAGACTTAGCCCAGGCATCTCTGGCCTCTGGGATATTTTTCTTGACTTTATCCAGATTATTCCTGTCCCTCTCTTACTGCTCTCAGAGTAATGTGCACAAACCTCCAATACCGATGCAACTAATATTCCATTACTGGTTTAATTTTCTTACTGATTGTACTCTATATCTCCTTAAGATCAGAGACTGCTAAGTATGTCTGTGCTTTTACTGCTTGGCACACAGTAGGCATTTAATAAATACCTATTTAATGATCATGCTAGTCACCCTAATTCAGCAAGGATGCAGCTAAGAGACATATTATTACTATTACAGAGCAACCTAATACCAAATAAGATATTCTACTAAACATTTCTACTAAAAAGCTTGCTTTATTATTTAACATCCTTATTCATCAATTCCCAATTATTTCTGTTGAAATATATAGTAATAAAATAGACTATGCAAATACTTCAAGACATTCCAGTAAAACCACATATTTATATTTTATAAACAGCATCTCAAATATTACCTAGAGACTTTCTAAATGGATTTTCAAATGGAAATATTATGAAGAGATTTTCAACAAGCTGTGTATTCTATTGTTTTTTGAGCCAACTATTGCATACTTGCCTGATTTTATAGCTATATATAAGAAAAGAGACTATATATATACACATATACATATGTGTATGTGTATATATATATATATATAGAGAGAGAGAGAGAGAGAGAGAGAGAGAAAGAGAGGGAATATAGTTACCTTATACTAGATAGAACAAAAGGAAGAAAGAAAGAAAAAAAGTAGACTTGGCTTAGTCACAACATAGTATTTGGCTTCAACTTAACAAAGACTATTTCAGTCCCTCTGAACTAACCTTTTTAACCTAACTAAGAAAACAAGTAAACTGAGTACAGGCCTCACTAACCAACAATAAACTTAAAACTTTATTTAAGATGGGGGTTGAGAAAAAATAACTTAAACATATGGATGCAATTAGTAAGTGCACTGCTTACTTTAAACATATAACTCTGAAATTCCATTTTATTCCCTACATATTCACATCTAACAAGACTGTCAATTATTTTGTTTTTATTTCCCTATTCCAATTTTATTCAGAAAAATGTCATTCATTAATATATTAAAATTTTCTGACATTATCAAAATAAGTTCTAGAAAGGTATCTTAAGATTCTACTTATTTATCAAGAAATATTTAAGAATCCACATAAGACTTAATAGTTCAGATTTAATTCTTTTCAATATTAAAAAAATCACATAAAGATAATTCAGTAATTTCTATAGTATTACACGTCATAGTATTACTTGTGCCAGTTTTCTTATTTCCCTTCAGACATTTGAACTTAAATAGGAGAACTTAACTTGTTAAATACCTGACATATTTCTACCCAAAGCTTCCTAACTTTGTCTAGTTGCCTACCTCAGTGCCCTTTGGAGCCACTGTTCAAATTTAGCTTTACTATCAGCAGGTTAAAAAAGCATACTAATCGAATGACAACATGTTTAAGTTTGTATCTAAGTTTTAAAAGACAAAAATCTCAATGTTATAACTACAAGGGCCAAAGACACATAACAAGTAAATGTACTTGATAAAAATGAGATAAAAATCCCCAAAGAGAAAATTATCTACATAATATATATGGTCTTGTTTGGATAACAACACTTCCAGCTTGTTTTAAAAAAAAAAAAGGCAGAGCATCATTTAGAAACATTTAGAAATCAGAATCTCTCTTAACCTTAGGAAAGAAATACAAAGTTACTTTTTAGTTGTCAGGAGTAAATTCAAAAAATTTTAAAAGTAGCATAATGAACCTAACTCAAATTACTTAAAAAGAATCTTTTAAGATTGAATTATAAATATTTCAAGTACTGTAAAATAAAAAATAAAGAATTCAAACTTTATAAAACATAAATATGAAAGATAGTTTTTCGGGAAAAAAATGTGACAGACAAACCAGGATGTGGATTATTTAAAACTCAGTAAGTAAGTATTCATATGGAGACCAGAGGATATTTAATCAGCAAAATTTGCAAAATCATCCACATAGAAGAGGGATATAGCACAGAAGTTAACAGAAGTGATGCCATGTAAATCTGTGAAAGACTGAACTTTTTTAATTTTGAGAAATTAGACGTAGAGAAAAATATCTAAGAACTTAGATAAAGTCAGACTTATGTTTTCAAATAAATATTGCACTACTGATTCCCCTTCCATGGATTTTCATAAGGAAAGAATCAGATGAATGCAAAAAGTTTGAAGTGAAAAGATATTATCACAGCAATCTTTATAACAGTAAAAATGTGGAGGAAAAAACTACTTAAACTATCATAACAAAATATTATATCAGCATTAAAATGAATAACATGTAAACTAGTCTACAATATATTAATGAAATAAAAACTTCAATTACTTAATTTTATAGAATATTACCTCAGTTAAATAAAAATATACATAAATATACATAAAGTACACATATATTACATGTGTTATGTGACCATACACATATATACGCATAAATACTTGCATGTAAAATCTGGAGGGGTCATGAACCGAACTATGATTAGCTGTAGTGGAAGGATGAAAAGCTGGCGGAATAAAATTTTATATTTTCCTCACTTTTATGCCATTTGATATCTTACACAAAGCATGTTATTACTTTTGAAACAAACATAATCAATTTCCATTATGAAAAAAGTGTAAAATTAAGAAAATATAAACACTTTAAAAATGGGCCTGAAAATATTTGGTATAACTTTATGAAGTTCAATTTATTCAAAATACAATAGGCAGAAATATTTTTTAACCATCTAAGAATAACTCCAGTTTATAAACTGGTCAAAACCTGTTAAAAATCAATATTCCCTGCCACTGTTAATTTTGTTATATTGAGCTGACTTCCTAACTTATTTTCCATCTGATTCCAAGGATCCCTTAGTTTTAGCAGTAATTTACTATGACTTAGTATCAAATATAAATTTTTAAGTAAATAATAAGTTTTTCTCCAAGAGGGACTCAAATGCATTAGGTAACTGAAGGCATCACATGTCATGACGGTATGGAGTACACAAAGAGAAAGAGAAAGAGCAGCTTGCAAAATAAAGTGAAATGTTTCACAAAATTAAGAATGCGTGATAAGTCAGGGGAGAAGGAAAAGAGAGGAGGAAAAACCTACGGTTACTGGCTTATCTACTCAAATAATATTATTGAAGTTACTAAGGTAAGACATGAAGTAATTATAATTTGTGAAAATACACATAGCTTTTCCCATCAGTGCCTGTGACTGAGCCTGTACATTCCAGGCACATTAAATTGAGGCCCAGCCCAGCCTCACCACAATCTCCAGTGCTTGTAGCTGTCCATCTACTACAGCATAATCCCAGCTGCCAATCTGAAAGAAACCAGCTAGTCAGAGCAGACACAACCAACAGAAACAAACGTCACTCAATAATGTTCAGCAGCACTGTGTTCATGGATAATTTCAAACAGTATCTCTGTCTAGAACATTGATGTGCTCATTCAAAACACCTCCATCTCTGGCTACTGGAAATGAGTAGATAAAACAGCCTGCCTAGAAAAATAAGTGGACTGTCTTCAAAGAGGCAGCCACTGCTAAGAGGCAAATGTAGAGAAAATGTAGTAAAAATTCTTAAAGAAAACAAACAAAAATAACAGGAGAGTTAAGTTTTGTAGTCAGAAAGTTAAATTAGTTCTCAAAACCAGACAAACATGTTTAAACTATGTCATGAAAAAAGGCAGTTATTTGGTCAATCACTCATTTGATAAGAACAACTGAGTCTATTTTCTTAATGGTATTTGTGAGCATCGACTGTGTAAGAATGTGGAAATAAGTTTAGATGATGCACTCCTAGACTTTAGGGATTTATAGCCACACTGTCCAACAATGCAGCACTGGTAGGGACAGACAGAGGCAAGATAAATTCACTGTTACAACATGGCTTAACTTACTTTATGTTTTAAAAATTTGTACTTAACCCAACTATACCGCCAAAACTAATAGAAATTCAGTTGCTTCTTTGTACCTATAATGAAAACCAAAAGCAATGACTAAATTCTAAGTAAATGTCCTCATCTTTATTAGAAATAAAAGACGTCAAAGTTATTATTTTGACCATTTAGAAATCTTTTCATAATTTTATATAGATTTTTCAAGGCTATGTGATCTTTTTCATCTTAATCTTTCTAGAAGCTTATATTTTGCTTAAAAAATAGAGAACAATAGTTGGTCACTTGATTTGAGACTATATTTTATTTGCCCAAAGTGAAGATGTAGAAGGAAACAGGGGTTCATGGCAGAAGGCATCAGAATAATAGAATTCCTTAAGTACCTGATACAAGAAAAAAATCATAAAAATATTAATACTTTGCTTTATGCCCTTGGATTTATAATTTAGTCACACTTAACTCAGTAAGTCTACAATAGGCCTAATAGCAAGCAAGATGTAAGGACTAGCTTTACTGACAACTTTGAGGCCCTTTTAATTGAATAAGGAAAGTTTTGTCCGATTATTGTAATTCTGATACAAAAGAAAGTCTGACATAATTTTATGGTATTTTTCATGTAGGTTTTCAATTAAAACTTAACTAATCCTTACTGTTTATTTGGCTTTTCATTGTACAGTTCCTGTCCTGTACTCTATCAAATATGTCATCTGTGTAACACACTTCTGGCCAGAGATGCTTCAGGATTATTTCTGTAACACTTTGAATTGTGGCTGCATGAAACCTTAACTTAACTATATTTAATACTTTTAATTTACTATAGTACTGCGACCGCTGTAATCACGTTGTCCTACTCTTAAATCTCTCTTCAGTCGCAACAAAGTTTCCTGCCCTACCTGCTTAAAGCAGGCTTACAGACCACTCCCCCAACTATTTTACAAATGTTAACAATGCTATAAATACTAATTGTGTTTATACTTTCTGAAAGATTCACTACAGCCAATGTTCTGCAGCAGTGTTGGAGCTAAAATGAGCTGTTGACTCCCACCATGAGAGTGATGGAATTCTAAGCCAAAAATGCTTTTCCTTGGATAAGATATCTGATTTGCTACTGCTGTCATGAAACTGGGGTCATGTAAACTTAAACACTGCTGCTGCTGCTTTTGGAAAACAGACCTTCTCAGAGTGATTATGCATTACTAAAACAGCATTTGGAAGGATAAATTTGGAAGACGGAAAGCCAACCACAGACACTAAACACGACTTAGGGAAAATTTTCAGGTTTTACTTTCATGTTATGAGACCAGTTGTATACAGTAGTTCTTTAAATTGAGTAATATCATGCCTCTCTCCCCCTCTTCACTATCCATCTATGAAAATAGAATTCTATTTTCAAAAGGAAATTTAAAACTTTAATTTCTCATCTCACAGAAACATAAAATAATATTGTATTACTATGAAAAGTAAAGGAGAAAATGACACTTTCAGAGGACATACATGTATGGCAAAGGATAAGATGAAAAAGCATAAATGATATTGTTCACATTAAAATGTGATGTTCCAGAGCAACATCTACCTGCAGTGTATTTTTGAGTTTTTAAACTTCTACTCCTTCTTCTAACCTCCAGGCACACCCCAGTAATGGTTACTGCAGACTCTGTTTTGTGTTTGTACTTTCCCTTTTATTAAAACCTACTATACTGGCTCAGTGCCTGTGGCTCAAGTGGCTAAGGCACCAGCCACGTACACCTCAGCTGACGGGTTCGAATCCAGCCTCGGCCTGCCAAACAGCAATGACGGCTGCAACCAAAAAATGGCCGGGCGTTGTGGCGGGCGCCTGTAGTCCCAGCTACTTGGGAGGCAGAGGCAGGAGACTCGCTTGACCCCAGGAATTGGAGGTTACTGTGAGCATCACAACACTCTATCCAGGGTGACAGCTTGAGGCTCTGTCGCAAAAGAAAAAAAAATAAAGAAACCTACTATCCTATTTTGTTCATAGACAGCTAAATGATTGGAAAGGATTATTTTTAAAAAAGATTTGTAAATAAATTATCTCTAATAGCAGGATTTCAAGCATCAGTAAAGAGCAATGAGTTCTGTGGCAGAGTCTTTATATGCATTTATATCTCACTTTATATGTATCTGTATATCAAATCACATCAAATAGGAAATGTTACAGCTTGCTGTTAGCATGTGACTCTGACATTAATTAACAAAGTCCAAATTTTAGGATGAGGGCTTTCCATTCTTCTACTTAATACTTTTGGATTATTTAAATTTTTTACAGTTAATGTGTTGCTTTGATAAATAAGTTTTTAAAGCTCTTTAACTCTTAATTATATACAACACATATACATACAACTAAGTAGTGAACATAGAGATTCATGAATCTTCGACCAAAAGTTTTTGCTCTTAGATGATAGAGTTAACAATTAACAGTAACATATCTAAGATACTTTTCCTGATAGTAGAAATGTTCTTTCTGTTTCCCCCTCAAATACAGTTAAGAAAAATAAAGTAATAAATTCAAATCACCAAAATGTACAGAAAAAAACCCACCATAGGTCAGTGGGGTAAATAACAAACCAAAAAAATTAAGAGATTGGAGGTGTTCTGATTTCTCAGAGAGATAAAAATTAAGAAACAAAGACAATATGATTCTTTCAATAGATGTAGAAGAAACATTTGACAAAATTCAGCATCCTTTTCTGATAAAAACATGTAAGAAAACAGGCAAATACAGGACTTTGCTCAAACTGATAGAAGCTATCCATGACAAACCCAGAGCCAACATTACACTGAATGGAGTAAAACTGAAAGCTTTTGCACGTAGTACGGTAAACAAATAAGAATGTCTACTATCGCCACTACTATTCAAGGTAGTGAATTCAAGGTACTGGAAGTCCTAGCCAAAGCAATCAAGCAAGAGAAGGTTTTCAAGGGTATTCAAATGGGGACAGAGGAGGTCAACCTTTCACTTTTGCTGCTGATATGGTCTTCTACTTAGAAAACCCCAGGGACTCAACCACAAAACTTCTGGAAGTTATCAAGAAGTACAGTAATGTCTCAGTACATAAACTCAATGTCTACAAATCAGTAGTCTTCACATACTTCAACAAAGGAAGTGAAGGATCTCTACAGGTAGAACTATGAAACACTGAGAAAAGAAACAGCAGAAAATATCAACAAATGGAAGAACATACCACACTCATGGCTGGGAAGAATCAATTAAAATTTCTATGCTACCCAAAGCAATCTACAGATTTAATGCAAGCCTCATTAAAGCACCAAAGTCATACTTTGAAGAACTTGAAAAAATAGTTCTTTATTTAATATGGAACCAGGAAAAACCTTGAATAGCCAAAGCAATTCTAAGAAATAAAAATAAAAGCAAGTCATTACCAGACTTCAAGTTATACTATAAGTCTAAAGTGATCAAACAGCATGGTACTGGCATAAAAAAAGATATAGATCTATAAAACAGAATAGAGAACCCAGAGATGAAAAAAGTTGCATACTGCTATTTGATCTTCCATAAACCAACGTGCACACTGAGGAAAAGAATCCCTATTTAATAAGTGATAATGGGAGAACTGGTTAGCCACAGATAAAACACTGAAACTAGATCTGTACCTTTTTCCACTCACAAAAATTGACTCATGTTGGATAAAAGATTTAAATATAAGACAAGAAATGATAAAAACTCTAGAAGAAAGTGAAGTGAAGGATCTCTAAAGGTAGAACTATGAGTAGAAAAAATTCTTGATGATATTGGCCTGGGAAAAGAGTTTATGAAGAAAACTTCCTTGGCAATTGCAACAACACCAAAAATAAATGAATTGGATGTGATCAAGCTAAAAAGCTTCTGCACAACTAAGTGCACAATAACTAAAGCAAATCTTCTCCCTTCAGAAGGGGAGAAGATATTTCTGTATTACAGATCTGATAAAGGCCTAAGGACCATAATCTACAGAGAACTCAAACTAATCAACAGGAAAAGAGCAAACAAACCCATTTATCACTGAGCAAGAGACATGAATAGAACCTTCTCCCAAAAAGACAAACCAATCGCTAACAAACACATAAAAAAATGCTCACTGTCCTTAATCATCAGAGAAATACAAATGAAAACCACCCTGAGATATCACCTAACTCTAGCCAGAACAGTCCATATTACAAAATCCCAAAGCTGCAGATGCTGGTGTGGGTGCACGAGAGAGGAACGCTGGTACACAGTTGGTGGGAAGGCAAACTAATACAGCCTTTTGGGAAAGAAGTATGGAGAATCATCAAAGAGCTAAAAATAGGCCTTCCATTTGATCCTGTAATCCCATTACTAGGTATCTATCAGGAAAAAAGTCATTTTACCATAAGGACATTTGCATTCGATGTTTACAGAGACTCCATTTGCAATTGCAAAGATGGGGAAACAACTCAGGTGTTCATCAACCCATGAATGGATAAATAAACTGTGGTACATGAATACCATGGAATATTATTCAGCTATAAAGAAAGATGGAGACTTCACATCTTTTGTATTTACCTGGAAGGATTTGGAGAACATTCTCCTAAGTAAAGTATCACAAGAATGGAAAAGCAAGTACACAACATACTCAATATTCGTATGTACATAGTACATTCATATGTACTAGCAGATGAACAACTATAGGCCCATGTAAGAGAAAAACATTTAAATTCAGGAATGGGGGAGGAGGGAGGAGGTGTGGTGAGCTCTCACCTATTGGATAAAATGTAGGGGTGTATGGCACACTTCCTGGGTGAAGGGCTCATCTGCAACTTGGACTTTACCTAACAAATGCAAACAATGTAAACTAATTGTATGTACCCTTATATTAATCTGAAATTTTAAAAAATTAAGAAGCTGGGGGTGGGGGTGGGGGCTGAGGAAGGAGGATTGCTTAACTCTAGGAATTTAAGGTTATAGTGTGCTATGATCAGGTCACTGTACTCCAGCCTGGGTGGCACAGTGAAACCCTGTCACTAAAAAAAAAAAAAAAAATGTTAATAGTTAAGAAATTATAAATTTCTTCATCACCATCAAAGTTATATGCAAAACATTGTACAAAGTCACTACTTCAGCAACACTGTATATGGAGAAAGAACATGGCCAAAACCCAGAAAGTAATCATAAAAGACTTCCAAACATCCCCACACTAAGTCAGTATCCAAATTCTCATGTTAACATACATTGCCTGCTCTTCTTCAAACAGAGGCTTTTTTTCTCCTCAAAAAGGAAAAAGATTTGTGGTTTGCTTTTCCTCCCTAATTTTAAACAGAAAACATTTTCAGAATATAGAAAAAGGCAAGTGAAAAAATTCCATAATCTCATTAACCAAAGAACATGACCATGAATACTTTGGGGTCCATAATTTCAGACTTTCCCTTATGCACATGTATTTTATATGTTATAGAGCATCATCTGTTATTTGTCATAATATGGCAAAATGTATTTCCATGGCAATATAGATCTATATGGCAGTATTTTTGATGATGTACAGTATGGATTTGTCAATATTTATAAAACCACTTCTCCAGTGTTGGGCACTTATATTGCTCCTTTTTTTGCTATTATGAACGATTATGTAATTACACACTTACTTCACGCACATCATTATTTTTAGTTAAAGCTCAAAGTGAATAGTACAAGAACATTTTAAAAATTGATATGGATTGCAATAAAGATTTAACTTATTTTCATCCTCAACAAATATATGACAATGTCTGTTTTCTTATACTCTCACTAATATTAGAAATTTTTATGATTTTTAATCTTCAATAATCTAAAGACAAAAATGCTATTGTGCTTTATTTAAATTGAATGTCCTTATTAATGAGGATGAACTCATTTTCAAATGTGGTTTATATTTCATCTCCTGTGAATTATTTGTCCGTATACTTTGTTATTTGTTATTTTTTTGGATGTACAGAAATTTCTGTTTTCATGTCATCAAATATATCACTTTCCTTAATAAATTTCCTTAATAAAAGCCTCTGATGCTTACAAAAGTCTTCTCCATTACAAGACTATAAAACTATTTACCTATGTTATCATATAAGTTCTATAGTTTCATTTTTTTATTGATATAATCTTTATCCCAAACAAATAGGTATAATTCATTTGGAATTTCTTTTATTTTAAAATGTAAATAGGTGGGGCCGGGCGCAGTGGCCCACACTTATAATCCTAGCACTTGGGAGGCCGTGGGCAGATTGCCTAGACTCAGGGATTCCAGACTAGCGTGAGTGAGACCACGTCTCTTAAAAATAGCTGGGCATTGTGGTAGGTGCCTGTAGTCCCAGCTTTCTGGGAGGCTGAGGCAAGAGAATCACTTGAGCCCAAGAGTTTGAGGTTGCTGGGAGCTATGATGCATGGCATTCTATCAAGGGTGACAAAGTGAGACTCTGTCTCAAAAATAAAAAAAAATGTAAATAACAGCTCAGTGCCCGCCCGTAGCACAGTGGTTACAGAACCAGCCACATGCATGGAGGCTGGGGGGTTGGAGCCCGGCCTAGTCCAGCTAAACAGCAGTGACAACTGCAATAAGAAAATAGCTAGGCCTTGCGACGGGTGCCTATATTCCCAGCTACTTGGGGGGCTGAGGCAAGAGAATGGCTTAAGGCTCGGCGCCTGTGGCTCAATGGGCTAAGGCGCCAGCCACGTACACCTGAGCTGGCGGGTTCGAATCCAGCCCGGGCCCACCAAACAACAATGACGGTTGCAACAAAAAATGGCCGGGCGTTGTGGCAGGTGCCTGTAGT
>CAUYRH010030020.1:0-29297 GCA_963574655.1 Perodicticus potto | reverse complement strand
GGTTAGAGTTGAGGCGACCTGGGGTCCAATATGCCTCTGAAAGGAGAGTGTCAGAATCTTTGGTGATGTTTGGGAAATTTTCATTTATAATATTCTCTAGTATGGCTTCCATTCCCCTGGGGCTTTCTTCTTCCCCTTCTGGTATACCTATAACTCGTATGTTTGAATGCTTCATAGAGTCCCTTAACTCCGCCAGTAAACGTTCTGCTTTCTCTCTCTTCTTTTCTGCCTCTTTAAGCATCTGAGTTATCTCAAGAGCTTTGTCCTCTACCTCTGAGATTCTTTCTTCTGCATGGTCTAATCTGTTGTTGATACTTTCTACTGCATCTTTTAATTACCTAATTGACTGCTTCATTTCCCTCATCTCTGCCATATCCGTTTTATATTCTTCTCTTAAATGATTCTGTTTTTGAATTTCTTTTTCCACTTTATCAGCATTTTCCTTCATTGTTTCATTTATTTCCTTGATTGTTTTCATCATCTGTATTTTAAATTCCCTTTCTGTCATTTCTAACATTTCCTTATAGGTGGAATCCTCTGCAGTATCTACCTCACAGCCTCTTGGGGGGGGGGTTGCTCTGGACTGGTTTTTCATGATGCCAGGAGCTTTCTGCTGATTCTTCCTCATGAGTGATTTCTTTTACCTGTTTCCTTGCCCTAATTTTCCTTTCACTTCTTCCTGTTCTTTAAGTTGCCATCCTCTGGACTAGGGTTTCGATGAGTCCTTTTGGTACAGGACCAGAAGGATGAGAAGATTTAAGAGCAAGAAGGGAAAAAAGAAAGAAAGAGAGAAAAAAAAAAAGAAAGAAAAAGAGAAGAAAAAGGAGAAAGGAGAGTGGATGGGTAGAAGCAACTACTGACCAAAAGAAGAGAGGCACAGAAAGAGGGGGATGGGAGCAATATAGGTGTACAGTAGGGTACTTTGACCCAACCTTAAGAACCCCCAACCTCAGGGGGTGCCGGGTTGGGTGGTTAGGTCAGCAGTTCTTTGCCAGTCTGTGTGAACACAGTACCCCACCTCCACCAAGTAGAGAGGAAAGACAAAAATGCAATTAATCAAACCAAAACAAGCAAACCGAAAACTTTATGGGATAAAATTGGGGAGAAAAAATAATTAATATGGGTAGAAACACTAGCAAAATTGAAGTTCTAATTGTTGAAAAAGGCAACAATGGAAAATTATATTTAAACTAGAAAAATGAAGAAATAAAAGAAAGAAAAAAGAAAGGAAAAATCTTTAAGGACAATGCTGAAATTAAAAACAAAACAACAATAACAAAAACAAATAAACAAACAAAACACAAAACGAACCAAAACAAAGCAGTATATATATCTTGCTGATATTGTCTGGGCAAGAGGTGATCTTCTGGGGTATGATATGTTAGTCACAATGTTGATACAGCTGTACAAAATGGAGACTGGAGGCCTCTAATGATTTCTCAAACTCCACAGGGTGTAGAGTTTAAATCCTTTTCAGCCTGCTTAGAAGGCACTTTAAGTTGCTAACTTGGGCTAAGCAGAAGATTTCCCAGAAAAGCGCTTGTGGCTGGGATCATTCCTTAAGTGGCTATCCACTTACCCAGTGTGCCAAAACCAGTCTCACCCTATGCCCCTGAGGGCTAAGGCTGCAAGGCATCTCAGTCCCTGCCTTTAGGCTGCTCAATCAGTAGATTACTCACTCCGCCTGATGCTTATTCTGTGACCCTGAGGGTGGAGCTTGCCAAGGGAGTTCTCCCACAATGGCTCCACACAGCCCACAGCCAAACACTGGTAGCTCCGTCTGGCTCGGTGGATCAGTCTAGGGACCCAGACAACACTCAAAGACCTCCGCACTCTTGCCCAAGTTCTCCTAAGGCAGTTCAACCGAGTGCCAAGTCCAAAAGAAACCCAAAAAGCTCACAGGTAAGGCCTTTCCAGCTTGCAGTCTCACTGCTGCTGCACCCACAGCTGCTGGCAGGATTAGACAAAATGAACACACGCAACCACTTGCCAGATCTCCACCACTTTTGCCTTCCTCAGGGGGTCCAGAAGTCTCACACTGTCTCCCTGCATCCCCAAAGGGATTTTTCTGGGCAGATCCCACCAGCCAGAGATGCCTGAAGTCTTCTCTCCCCAGTCTCACTGTGCCCAATTGCAAGGAAGCTGTTACTCAGCCGCCATCTTGCTCCAGCCGTACAGGTTCATTTTTTTAAAAGCACCTTCAAGTGTCTAGTCCTTAAAACACCTTTGTAAATTTGCGAGTGTTTCTTTTTAAATTACAAATGGAACCACTGAAATGAGGAGAGGTGGGTGAGCAGTAGTCTTCCTCACTCTGTTTTCTCCCATTTCCTCCTTTTTAAGGTCATACCAGGATTTTTTTCGGGGAAGGGGGCTTCTGGAAATGTTTTAAACCTGCCATTTATGGGTAACTCGGTTGCCACTAAGGTTCTCGTTCTATTTGGACAGCTGCCTTCAGGTCAAGCCGTGAGCTGGGTAAGGGCCCTACCTCTACGATTTCTCCCGCTGCCTCTCCCAGAAGCATCTGGGTAGGGCAGGGCCCACCCTGCAGCTGTCAGAGAGTGGACTTCTGAGCATGGGCTGGACCTACCTAGAATGGGGGAGTCCTATAGTTGTCTCTGCCCTCTTTCCCCCCCACCCCTTCCTGACACTTCCATCAGCCACTAGCTTGCTCAGCCTGCAGCCATGGGAAGGGCTGTCCTTCCTTGCTCTGGCCACCCCACACTAAGACGATGACTTCCGAATCTCAGGTGCCTTCCACATCTGCCACTGCTGGAGCCCTGGTAGTGCTGGCTCACGCCCTCTTTCTGGTGTAGAAGACACCACGCCTCCCATCACTCTCTTTCTGTTCTCCTCTCTATTTCTCTGAGAGCTTCTACTGTCCTGTCTACCAGGTTTTCATTGTGCACAGAGCGAGAGGGGGGAAGGGAGGGCGATGAGCTCATCTGACCCCCTTTCTTCCCTCAGGGACTGGAAAGGCTTTCTGTGACCTTCACCTTCTTGACTGCATGGAGTCCCCTAAGAGGCTTCTGCCATCCTCCGGTGACATTCATGCCCCCTTCAGCAGTGGGATGGCAGAAGAGAAACATGATTGATGGTGACAGAGGCTGCCTTTGTAACACGCTCAGGGTCCACACACTCACCCTGGCTGTGCTTGGGTAGATGGGTCAGAGTCATCCTCTCCATGGTGACCTTCCAGAATCTCCTGTACTCATAAAGGGTGGGATGACCACTGCAAAGTGTATTGAGATTGGTCAAATTGGCAAAGTTCTTTAAAAGTTACATTCATTGCTATGACCTGTAGTTTAGGGGGGGAATGTATTAAAGCTCTTTGTGACTGACAATGACAAGTTCTGACTTGTAGCCTCAACCGAGCTGGCTTGAGCATTTAGAAGACTGTGGGAAGGCCCCCAAGAGTCAGAGCCACACCCCCTGCAATAGTGGTCCTAACAGTCTTCTTCAACTCCATGTCCCATCCCAAATGTCCTGCCCACCGCGTGCCACAGCCCTGCCTGCTCCCTGTTCACTTCCTAGTGGGGTGCAGGGAAGGGCCATCTTTGATGATTCCTGGGGAGGGAAGGATGCCCACTTCTCCTCCAGAGCAGCCCCCAGGTCTTGTGCCAGACTCTGCCATCATAGGACAAGTCCTCTCCCGCAGCTGCCACTGCAGCCTCCTGGACTCAGGGAGTGCACCAGGGTTGGGGCACCTTCCCTGCCAGAGGTGACAGCCCCCACCCAACAGGCCTGCCACCCTCCACCCCTCCTCATCAGGGAGGGCTCTGCCTCAGAGGGTGCAGACTTAAGAAATCTGCATTGAAAACAGCTGTGCTGGGCTCTTCAAAAGAGAGAGGCGAGAGGCCAGTCTGGGGAAGGAAGCACCGGGCCCCTGAGAACCTGCCACTTCTGCTGCAGGAGGTGACAGGAGAGCCAGTGTGCCCCAGGAGACCCTGACTGTACCTCATGGGACCTACCTAGCATTTTAAGAAATTTTTACTGATTTCTTGCACTGCGTCCTACTTCCCTGAGAGTGCATGATTTTTAGGAGCTATCTCATCCCTAAAATCTGTTCAGTAGCTGCATTCTTTTTCCTCTCATAAATACAGATTTCTGCATGAGGTGTCCAGAATGGAGAAGATGGAGAAAGGGGGTGATGTGTTTTGGGGATTCCTTACTGTGAGATGGAGGCAATTCTAAAGAAAGGGCAGCTAAGAGGCAGTGGGCCTCCTGCCAGCCTCGGCCAAATGGAATCACCACAACCGCCCTTTCCTGTTTCCATGCGGTCCCCACTGGACAGCCACAACAGAGAGGACCCCCAGCAGCTGACTTCAACTTCATGTCTGAATAGCACCAATGCCTGGTTTTGGAAGATTTGTGAGGACTTTTGAATTTTGCTCCTTAAGAATTATTTCACTTATTTTCTACAAAATCTTAGTTCAAGAGTCGGTCAATTCAGTCTAAAGAATCAACATGCCCAAGTGGCCGTGTGTTATTTCCTGTGCATTCCTATATGATGCTCCGGGAGGGAGGGCGGGGGTCTGCCAGGCAGGAAACAGACCTTTGCTACAGTTCTGCATGTGGTACGTGAGGCCTTGACTGTGCCTCCCCAACTTAGCAGCAATTACAGAAGCTGAGGCCTGCCAGGGCTATCAGTGGGGCTGCCAGGGGGGCTGACGCCTGCATGGGCTGCTGGGAGAGATTCTTCAGGAAGTTGTTACTTAAGAAAGATGTCAGCATCACAGAAAAGACACCTGTCAAAGATGAAACCTCAACTCGCTTTAGAATAAAGAGCTCCCTGGGCTTCTAGGCTGAGCATCTGATAAATGTGCAATTTTTCTGAACAGCCACAAGAATGAATTGTCAGTAAAGTGGCAGGAGCTGAAGAACAGCCTTTGACTTTGAACTTGAATGGCAATAGCCACCTTTTCCTGAGTGCCTACTGTGTGTCAGGTCCATGCCAGGCATGTGGCAAGTATCATTCCATCACTGCAATCCAAGTTTGCAGTCACTGTCACCACGCTCTATGGGCAAGCACCCCAGGTCCCGTACAGGTCGGGGCTCTAGGCATAAAGTGCAGAGATGGGCTAGTTCAGACTTCTGCCCTACAGGGGTCCTTCTTGTGACCCCGAATGGCCAGGCCACACCTTGTCTGCTTTAGTGACTTAGGAAAAAGCCTATTGGAAATAAGAGGAGAAGCAGAGCATCTCCTTCCCTCCAGCACCATGCCCTACCCCCGCCCCAAGTCCACCATTCTCCAAAGAACAGGGCAGTGGCTCCCTCTGAGCCTTGGTGCTTCTCTCTAGCTGAGTCCAGGGCCCATTGCCTTGCCCTTGGCCCTGCTTCTCTGAGTAACTTCTTGACGTTTCTCTTTCTTGATATTGCAAATGAGGGGTCAGTTGACTGTGTGGCAGACCTCATGTCCCTGGTCACTTACTCTGTGTCCAGCTCCTCTGATGGGCTTCCATGACCAGCACCTGCGGCTGTCCTGCAGAGGTCCACTTGGGATGGGGGTGGTCCTGGAGCAGAGAGTCAAGGGCAGGGAATTGCCATTTCCTGGACAATTGTTAATCAGGGACTATCTTTGCATGAGGGTAAAAGTCCAACTTTCTTGTCTTCATTTGGGACAACCCCGAGATAGCGCTGAGATGATCAGCATGACGCCAGGCCACACTGTGGCTTTCATGGGTCGAAGGCAGTTTTATCTTCATAGGCCCCTTCCCTCAAAAAAATTATATGAGTTCTCTTTTTGAAAGGAACATAAAAATGTATATCTCATGACTATGTTGGTATAAAGACAAATATATTCCAGACTGGGTAATAATCTACAGGGTTAACAAAAATCTAAAACATTTTCATGGGTCTGAAAAATACCGTGGGCCTCAGACACTGCCCCTGATGTGCCTCCTAGAAGAGCCAGTCCTGGGAGGAAGCTGACTCTGGGAATTTAGTGGCAGGTGGTGCCCTTGCTAGCTCCTCTCCTCCTTATGCTGCTTCCTTTGAGCTGCTGGTCTCACCTGGATTCTCTTCCAGCCCTCCCATAACCCTTGCCAGCCTCGATGCCCCTGTCATGTTTGTAGAAGCCATGCCCCATCACATTCCCCACCTTGTTTGTCCCACGTGTGGGTCTGTCCCCAGCCAACCAAGAACCACACCTGTCCAAGTGCCTGCCTCAAGTTTTTAGTGCTATGCTCTACCCATAATAAACACTGAACAATGTCTGCTAACTTCATTTATACTTTCATCAATTTATGAAAAATCCTTCGTAGTAAAGTCAAGTCCACACTTTTTTAATCAAAAAATTTTAACAATTATCTGGGGAAAACCCCAAACTAAACCTTAATTCCAAGTTTGAGGAAACAAGAAAGCCTATTCCTTTGAATTTCCTCCTGGCTCTCACACATTTAGCCAGGGATGGGGTTGGATTTCAGAAGGAAGAAAAAGTCGCTGGAACCAGGGCCACGAATTCAGTGGGGGAATCAAACCAAGCAACACAGGCCATTAGGGTGAGCCACGAGGCGTGGCTGGGACCCAGTCTTGAGATGTAGGTCTGAACGCCAGGTCAAATGGTTTGAGTGAACAGAGAAGCTCGCTGGAAAACAGGAATCAACTCCATGATTTTGAAAGAGGATGGCTCTTTCAAAACAGAGCTGAGGGTTATATTAAAAATCACTCACCATCTCACTGTAATCAAATCTTGCTAAAACTATGAGTTGTGGCCTGTACTGAAGATCCGACAGGTCTTTAAAAATGTGATAAACTTTTAATAATTCACTAAGTCAACTAAACTGCAGTGTATCCAGGCACACCTTCAATGGCTAAAGGGACTGGGGCGTCTCTAACTCCTTTTGCTGGCAAAGTGGACATCTGACCACCGTGCACATGGACACAGACTCCTCATGATGCCGCACGGCCCAACAGCCATAACTAGGAGGAGGAAATTCTGATGATGATGGGATAGAGGCCAGTTTGGGTCCCGCAAGGCTAAATCTTATTCCAATTTGGCAAATGAGCCCAACCAAGACTTTTCAGCCTCTCCTCTGTTATAGCCGTTTGACATTCTCAAGTCTGATTTTCCCACCATAATGCTAAGTTGGGATTTCAGATAACTGCTGTATTATTTTCTTCTTTTGTGACATGTCACAGCTCCCAGTCAGGACCACACTTTCCAAGGCTTTTCTCAAAGTTTCGGGGCAGTATGGCTCTGCCTGCAACTCGTCCCCCAGAGCCCCAGTACACTTCCTCTCAGAAAACAATGACAGCGGGAAACAGGAAGCAGTTTTCCAAAATATGCCAAAGAGATTCGAAGACACCACCTTGTACATTTTAGTTGACTTTCTCCTGCCAATGTCAATTCCCTCACTGTGGTTCCATCTGACGTAGGGGAACAAGGAGAAAATGCTAGGGCTGGGCCGTCATCTCAGCAGGACCTTTTGCTACAGAACAAAACCAGTCGCCCAGCTGCCCTGAGAGCTCAAGGTGCTCTGTCCTGCCCAGACTAAGCCCCGCATTGCACGTTCTGCTGCTCATTTGGTGGGGCAGTATCTCTCTCTTCTAGAAGATTCCTTCCTTTCCCTGAAGCATGGCCAATGGTCCTTGTGTGTCTTAGTGCTATGTTTCAGAACCAGACAGAGGTGGGACAGGTACACAAGAAGTTGTGGGACACACACTTAGGGAGGTTGATGCTGGGGGGTCCAGAGAGCGAGAAGAGTTGGCAGTAAAAGAGGAAGGGCTTTGACAGGCTAGTCTCACAAGGGAGAAATCAGGCGGGAATTCAGGTTTGAAATCACTCTCTGGTGGCTGAGGGGCCATGTGACCTGCTGAGATTGCACAGCATGGGTTTCAGCTTCAATGCTGTTCTTCTGTGAACCTCAGTCATCCTCACTTCTCTCACATCTCACCGCCAAGCTGTGTCTGGCCCCAAGTCCTGTTGAATCACTGTGCCCGTCCTGGCCTCAATGTCTTCTTTGACACCGTTCCATCTCCAGTGTCCCTCCTCTTCCACCTGGACGTGAGCAGACTCCTCCTGTGGCTGCTGCTGCCATGGCCCACCCATGTCACCTGCTCTACACCTGCCAAGGGGACCTTCCCAGATTCCTGGCCTGATCTGAGCACTTCAGTGTTCTCAGCCTTTGCTGGCTCCACCTTGCCTTGGAGACACGTGAGACGCCTGCACAGAGGCTGAGTCTCTCCAGCCCTGGGTGCAGCAATCTCCCCCTTCCCCAGGGGGCGCCATTCCTTTCCCTTCTATAGGAGGAACAAGCCATCCTCCGTTGGAACTTGACCTTTCTCTTGACTTCCCTCTTTCTGTGTCTCAGTCCCGTTTGCTGGCTCCTCATGCCTGCATGCCCTCAGAATGCGAGTGCTCCTCGGGGTTCGCAGGGTGGCCTTTTTTACTTCTACCTGCACTTTCTCCCTAGGGAATTGTGTCTCATCCATAGCGTGGCCTGTGGGAGATAGACCCATAGACTAACAGGGTCAAAGCTGCATCTAGACAGTGGTTCACTCCTGTAATCCCAGCACTCTGGGAGGCTGAGTCAAGAAGCTCGCTTGAAGGCAGGGGTTCAAGACCAGGCTGAGCAAGAGTGAGATCCCATCTCTACAAAAAATAGAAAAATTATCTGGGCATGGTGGCAGGCACCGATAGCCCCAGCTACTCAGGAGGCCGAAGCAGGAGTTTGAGGTTGCTGTGAGCTGTGATGTATTCTAGCCTGGGCAACAGAGTCTGTCTCAAAACAAACAAACAAACAAACAATAAAAAAACAAATGTGTGTTGAAAGCCTAAGCTTTCCCTCTGAGCTCCAGATTCATATTTCAAACTATTTGGCATGTCCACAGGAACTTACGCAAAGATTTTAATTGGACATGTAGGAAACTGAAGTTTGGTTTTTTCCAGTTCCCTTTTCTCTCCCTCTCAGTGTATACAAACGACCCATTTGTTAATGTTGAAAACTCGGGAGTTGATCTCCACAACTCAATGCTTCAACAAGCCCTGGTCATTGAACTCCAAAACATAGCTCACGTTTGTCTCCACTGGTAGCACTGGAGTCCAGGGCTTCTCACCTCTTCTCTGGATCACTAACTAGCTCCTGAATGAAACACCTGCTTGTCCATGCCTTCTTCCAACCCATTTCCCTACATATAGCTGCCAGAGTCCTCCTTTAAACTCATGAATCAGACCTGGTCCCTCCTTCTCACTGAACCTTGGATAAAATCCTAGCTCGGTACCAGGTCCACAGTGTCCTGCCTTCCAGCCTCTGCCATCTCTCCATTTGGCCTCTCCTTCCTGCCCCTGGGCCTTTGCACAGGCTGCACTCGCAGCCAAAAACAATTCTCGCTCTTGCTCCATAGATCTTAGAGAAGCGTAAATGGTGCTTCCTTGGAAATGCCTTCCCTGAATACCTCCTCTAAAATACTTTTAGGAGCTTTTCCTTTTCTTCATCACTCTTACATTTTGTGATTACTATTTTTTACTCTTTTTCATTGACTTGATTTCCATCTGAATTCCCGCTCCTACATAATTCTAACAGCTGTGATGACAGAAATCATATTCTCCTTTTATGCCCTGCTAGCCCAAAGGTAATCAGAATAACACTCAAAAAATGCATTTAGACGCCATTTGCACCCACAAAAGTTTTGTGTGTATGAATCAGGCTAGGCCAGGCTGCAACAACAAACAGACCCAAATACACGCCAGACTCCCATTCAGCAGGTCTTAATCATGCATTGCCCATGGGGCTTCGTGGTCAGCGGGCACTGCTAGTCCATGGGTGGTGGTCTTTTGTGTGGTGATGCAGGGACAAAAGCTGTGTCCACCGTGGCATTGTCTGTATATAGCAACAGAAGAGGAAAAGGGCACAGAGGAAATCATTCATTTCTTGAGATTCTTGGTCCCAAAACAGCACCTACTGAGAACTAGCTAGAACCTTGTCAAAGGGTGAGAAGGCAGTCTGGGGATGGAGCCAGCACTTTCTCCCTGGGTGACTGTGTGTCTGGCTGGTAACTTGACCTGTGAGCCATAGACTGATGTCTCAAAACTATAGCTAAAGCCCAAGCTTCCGCTCTGGTTCCAGACTCATATTTCTAACTACTTGGCATGTCCTCCATAATGCCTCTGGGAGATCTTAATTTAACATGTGTAAAAATCTGAACTTTGGCTTTCACCCCCATTCCCATGTTTCTCCCTCCCTCCTGGGGAAGGAGAGGAAATGGGTTCTGATGAAGAATGGCCATCTTTGGAGCCGCCTGGGCTCAGTTGATACCCACCTGGAACACCAGAGCACTTTACCTGGGATCTTCATTTCCAGTCCCATGAGAAGGTTCACTGAGGCTGTGTCTATGCTATAAGAAACTATGGCCAATGTTCCCTGACCACAGAACCATCCAAGTGGGTTTGGGACCTTTCAAATCTGATGTCACAAAAGTCCTCTCTCTGGATATCCCATTTAAAAATATCTGTGATTGAAATTGTTAACAAGTAGTATTCATTGTAAAGCTCTTTTTGCTCCCAAATATTTAAACTATCACCAGATATTACCTCCTCTTACTTTATCCCCATATAACCATTCCCAGTTGGAATTTTAAATCAAGGTAATTGAAACTGTGTCTGGTGGCTTAACGGTAAGTGGAGAACCTGCCCATCTGTTGGCAGAGAAAGTAGGTACCGTTTACCTCCCCATCATATCTGCCTCCTGTCATTTGGATTGCAGACAGCACCATCTGTTTCCAAAATCCACTTATCTGCAGTTGAGCAAGAGGGTAATAACCTCCCTGGCCCAAATTCAATCTGCCCCTCATTCTGACCAGCGCAATCCTCACTGTGCTGTCTGCAAGAAAGGCCAAGGACAGAAGCCTGGGTCCCGGCTCGGCCGGCCAGGATAGACCTGGTCTCCTCTTCACAGAGGGGATGTGTCCTCTGCCTAAGAAAACCCACAAGTCCAGGGAGGAAAGCATCGGAGAAACGACCCTGAACCTGATGAACATAAAGATGTTTCTGTTGCCTGGGAAAAGACTCCTTTTGTATCCTGGGATCAACATGGACATATCCTATAAATTTTCCTCTCCATGATACTCTCATCGTGCTGATGTGCAGTGGATTGAGAAAATCCCGACATTCAATAAAACTTGGATGGCAATCTAGTAAATCCCATTAACCCTTTTTAGCGTGAACAGTCACTTCCCGACATCCAAAGCAATGCTAAAGCTTTAATCACAGGGCAACGCGTTTCAAAGTAATATAATTCTTTGTTATAGGCCTCCCCCCTTCACTTTCCAACTTGAATGGGGGGGAGGGGATGGAAATAGGCTTAACCATCTGGTGTATACTTAGTGCATCAGAAAGAACTCTGTGAACTGGTTAGAAGTCACACGGAGAAAGGTTTGGGGGCAACTTGACGCTCCCTTTATTTAGCTGAGTCATAATGAATGATAGCTACACAGGAGGGGTCCTCTAGAATTCCTCAGCTGACATTTGTACGTGAATGATTCATCCACAGCCATGATAGGATTAAGAATTCAGGATTCTTGTTTCTATTAATCCAGAGTCACAATTGCCACTTTATCAGCATTCTATTCCACATAGTTCAAAAATACGTAATAAAAAATTCTATGAATGTGTACATAAATGTTCAGTGGTTGTTTCCATACCATTGCTAACTACCAATGTCTCTACCCAATTTAGAGATGTTATCCTAGAAAATTAACCTCAGCACAACTTCTCGAAAGCCAGAATTGATCTCTAGTGTGTGTGCACATCTTAGACTATTTCAGAGAGTCCTGTAACTCTGGAGGGCAGAGTGAAAGGAACACGCGCGGACGGGGAAAATCAGCAGGAAATCGTCCACGTGATCAAAGCAGGCTCATTTGTGCCTGGGCTTCTCTGTAGAAGGAAGGACAGTAACTAGGCAAAGCTGCTCGCCACGGGGGTTGACACCATCCAGGAGAAACCCCGGTTCTATCCACCTCAGTATTTCAATACTCTGAGAGTGGTTAAACATTGTAAGTCCATAAAATCCCTACTAGGTGCTGGTCCTAGTTCCTGTAATCAAAAGACTTACAGTATCGCTGCCAGCGAGGCCTACTAAAGAAAATGAGTGGTTCAGAGCAGAACGAACAGGCAGAGGAATGGGAAGTGTGTTCTTCTGCCCCCGTGCCCACGGGGCATCCCTAACTGCTTGGGAGACTCCTTTGTCCCAACTAAGGTGCAGCCTCAGAATGTTCCTGAGGAGGGTCTTCCAGGCAGCCATAGGGATCAGTCACAGCGGTCATGTTCAAAGACCCTTGCATGCTGTTCCTGGTGCAGACTGTCAGTGCTGGGAAGCAGAAGAGACCCTCCACGCATCCACGTTGCTCTTATTCAATGGCCAGTGGCCCGCCTCTTCCGAACCCAGTAGCTGAGGAGAGTTAAAACCCATGTTACTAAATTCCCGAGAGTGGAAGGGTCACCATGGGTGAGCCTGGAGTCCCAGCTGTGGTGCTGGTAAGGGCTGGGGCGTGGCTCCATCCTAGTGACAATCTAAGCCACTGGAACTGGGCCACTTAGGAGGTGGTAGGTGAGATGGGTCTTCCCTGGGTCCCCAGAAATAATTCCAAAGATTAGCAGAGAATGAGATCTTGCCAGGAAAGGGCATTTTCATTGTCATGGTGAGCATCCCAGTCAAGCAACGTGGCTGGGACAAGCATGCTTCTTGAGACAGAAACCAGACCAGGGGGTGGGGGGTGGATAAGATAACCTCGGAAAACCGGTAACGAGTGCCGAGTGCCATCCTCACATCGTGCGGACTAGAGGCCAGAGACCTCCTGGAATTGGCAGGTGGCTGTTGTCGGAGTAGAAGTTGTCTTTGAGAAAGGGGACGCCTTATTTGTGAGTTCAGTGAGCGCCTTCTGTCGCCTGCCGCGGGCAGATGACCACACAGCAAGGTGCGCCTGGATGCACCGCAGGGCTCGGGAAGGACAGGGGTCTGCGCCCAGCCCCGCAGTGATGTGTCACTGTGTGAGAGTCCCATGTCACCACGCCAGCTCCCTCTCGCTGCTGTAACAAATTCCCACAAACTTAAGGGCTTAAATTCTCACATTTATTACCATAAAATTTGGAGGGCAGAAGTCCAAAACGAGACTTACAGGGCAACAATCAGGGTTCTGGCCAGGCTGCCCCCTCTGGGGCTCCCAGAAAGACTCTGTCTCCTGGCCTGGTCTAGCCGCTCAGGGCTGCCTGAGTTTCCCAGCTCCGGCCCCTCCGTTGTCTTCACAACCATACCGAAAAATCGCTCCCATTGTCATTTCTCCTTCTGATGGTGGCCCTACCGCCTCCTTCTCACAGGCTTCCTTGTATTATCCTGGCCCACCCAGATAATCTGGGATGAACTCCACATTGCGAGATCCTTAACTTAATCACATCTGCAGAGTCCCTTTCCCTCGTAGGGCAAATTCCCTGGTTCTGTGGCCATCTCTGGGCGGCATCATTGGCCTACAGGAATTACCATCAGGTTTCCTTTTGACTTGCTTTTACTTATTCCCTCTCCTGCGCCCCTCAATGATGCCAAAGGCTTGCCATGTGAGTTCCGCACCCCCAGTTGCAGCATCATAGGATAAGAGGGGGCTGGGGCCAGGGACCTTCTTGGAAGCCACAGCAGTCAGTAGCTAGAGCCAGGCTGTTGAGAGAGAAAAGGCTGATTTGAATTCCAAAAGCCTTCGATGGGAAAATCAAAAGCTGAAGTCAGAAGGATGAGGGCACGGAGTTAATCCATATATAATAGATTAGAAAGAGAATGTGTTTGTTTCTGCCCAAACGGGGATAAAGCTTTGCCCAGCTGGTTACAAAACAAAGACCAGAGGGCACCGGCATGAATTTAGAACTCGTTGGTCCCTGAGAAGTCCACAGCTCTGACCCACTGCTGAGGTCAAAAATCCAGAAAGGCAGGCGGGCAGTGGGGACCACAGGTCACCGTGAGACCACAAAGCTGCCATGGGCCCCTCTCCAGGATCTCCTCCTTGGGGCTATGGAGTCTTGCTTACCCCACCGTGAGGCAGAGAAGCACCTGGAATGTTCCTGTTTCCCTCATTGTGGGAACAGAAGGGCCTGAAAATGAAGCACAGGGCTCAGAGTTTAGGGAAAAGAGAGAAGTCAGCCTTTAGGACAAGGGCAGCATCAGGTGGGTGAATTACACCCGGGGCCTCCCGGCAAACATGAAGGCCCGGGGCCCAGCCACTGTGCAGGTGACACGGAGCTCCCCACCGCCCTGGCCCACCCCAGCAAGGTGTCTGTGCTGCAATCCCAAAGGACAGAGGCAAAGGAGGAAGAGGCCTGGAGTTGCTGGAGCATAGACCTTGATTTGACCACTCTTAAAGCAGGAAGCAACTGGGTTGCCGTTCCTGGCAGTAAGGGAAATGCGGCAGGTGAGTTTGGTCATAGAGAATGCTAAATCGTAGACGGGAAGGCAGAATTAATTGCGGCAGCATTCTCTGTAATGCTTTGCACGGTGTCAGCCCAGGTCTTGTCTGGACATAGGGCGGGATTGTTGCCTTCATGGAGAATCTGCTGTGGGACAGTCTCTTGGCTGAGCACTCTGCACACATCATCTCATGGGCTCATCACCTTCAGCCCACACGGTGGGTTCTCTGTGCCTGCTTTACAGATGAGGAAACTGAGGTACAGAGGACTTGTCACTTGCTCAAGAGTCACACAGTGAGGAATTCTCTATGTGGCCAGTGTTTGTGCCTGGAATTTTTTCTTTTTTTTTTTTTTATTAAATCATAGCAGCATATATTAATGCAATCATGGGGTGCAATGTGCTGTTTTTATATACAATTTGAATTATTTTCATCAAACTGGTTAACATAGCCTTCATGGCATTTTCTTAGTTATTGTGTTCAGACATTTATATTCTACATTTAGTAAGTTTCAGCTGTACCCTTCTAAGATGCACCGTAGGTGTGGACCCACCAATTACCCTCCCTTCACCCATCCTCGCCCCTCCCCTCCCTTGGCCTTTCCCCATATTCTTGTGCTGTGCCTGGAATTTTTAATGAAAGGGATCTGTTTTCACACTTCTGGGGTCAGCAGCTGGCCAGGGTCCAGCTGAGGAGCTGGTTTGCGGTGAGAGGCCATGGGAGGAGGGAAGACAATTTCCCCAAGTCCTTGTCACGTCGACCCCTATCTGGGCCTCAGTGATTTGCCATTCTGTTCCCTGCTTTGACAGGCTTGTTCCCGCTGGCATAGAGAGTTCTCAACGGTTTCCAAATAAACATTGCACCAAATTTTTCCTTAGATTTAAAAGCAATGAAATATTATGAACAATAAAACCCATTCTAGTCTAGCGAGGGGGAGGGGTGAGGAGGGAGGGGAAGGAGGAGGGCATTTGATGGGATCTCACCTAATGTGCACAATGCGAGGGTAGATTTCAAAATAACGAAGAGTAAATTTTAATGTCTTATCACAAAAAATAAGTAAGTGAGGCGATAGCTATGTTCATCAGTTTGATTTAAGCATTCCACATTGTATATCAAATCATCACATCATACCCCATAAATGCACAAAGTTATTATTTTAATAAAAAATTACCAAAAAACTTTAAAAAATAAAATAAAATGGAAAGCAAAAGAATATAATTATGCACACACAAAGTTTAAGCATAGTAATCACACAAAAACACTGAAAGAATAGTACCGTGTCTAGTTGAACACCAACTACCTGATTCAGTTGTCAATAATCACCTAATATGCTCAACATTAGACAAATGTTCCTGTTTTTGTTACTATTGTGGCTGAACCACTGAGAAGTAAGCTCACATATCCTGACACCTTAGGATGAGATATTTCAACTTGCATCTCTTCAAAAGATGAACACTTGAAAACAATTGATCATTACCACAGCTATGAGTATCACATGATAATTTCTTATCTAATGTCCAAGTTATGTTCATATTTAATCTATGGCAAATGACTTTTATAGCTACTTTGTTTTCTAGCTATAAAAAACCAGGATGCCAGCAAGTTTCCTGTGCTACGTTTATTTGTTATGTCTCTAAATTTAAATAGCTGCAAATTGTTTCCAGTGACATTGGCCCTATGAAAAGATAAGTCCAGTTGTCTTCAAGAATATTCCATATTCTAGGCCAGGCACAGTGGCTCACACCTGTAAGCCTATCACCTGGGGAGGTTGAGGTCGGAGGATCCCTTGAGGTCAGGAACTCGAGACCATCCTGAGCAAGAATGAGACCCCATCTCTACTAAAAACAAAAAATTAAAAAAAAAATCAAAAAATAGAAAATCTAGCCAGCTATGGTGGTATGTGCCTGGAGTCCCAGCGGACAGAGACAGGAGGATTGCTTGAGCCCAAGAATTTGAGGGTGCTGTGAGCTAGGCTGAGGCTATGGCACTCTAGCCTGGGCAATAGAGGGAGACTCTGTCTTAAAATATAATAATAATATTTCATATTCTAGATGTGTGTGATTGTTTCCTTAAGATGTTGCTTAATTTTTCCTTTATTGGTGGACTACTAAGCTTTTATAAACCATATTTTTAATAGGTACACATTTCAAGTTTTATAATTTTTATATAATTATAATAAGAATGATAGGAATTTACCTTGATCCAAGTAATTGTGCTAAGTATACGACATGAATTATCTCAAGGAATAGTCAGGGCAACTTACTAGGAAGATAACCTGACACTCCTGTTATAGCCATTGTGCGAATGGGGCACTGAGCTTTGGAGTGTTTGGTCACTTTCTCAACACTGGGAAGTAAGTGGTGGAACCAGAATTTTACCCATTTCCTGTCTCCAAAGACCAAGCCTGTCATAAGCCTCAATCTGTGTCTCCCACCAGAACATAGGCTCTTTGAGGATGAAGTCAGGTCAAAGCCTGTCTCTGAAAGCTCGGATTTAGAAGCAAGAATACTGAGTGATGTAGCCCTTTATAACAAGGATGGGCTATCGACATAATTTGTTGAATAAATGAATAACCATCTTTTGGGCCATTAAGTTAGCCTTGGATATTTGAGATGCATTAAAATCCAAGATTTGGGGGGAAGCAATAAACAGGACGGGTTTTAGCACCTGGTCACCTGAGGTTGTCCTTGCAGAGGAGTTGGGCATCTCATGAGTGACAGCGATGACCTAGCTGTAATCCTATAACCCTCTTGCAAATATCACAAGTCTTTCAAACAGTATAGAGCAGGGAAGGATCAAATCTGATATTTAAAACCTTGTTACAGAGTCTCATTTCCTAAAACATTTTCTCTAAAATAAAGTTTCCCTCCCACTGTCCCTAGCAATCTTGGCTCCTTAGACGATGACTTGAAAGTATGAACATGAGCCAACCCCTCACGCAGCTGGAGCATTTGTGAAAGGAGCGTTGATGAGCAAAATGTCTTCCATGATTCTCAGGAGACCAGAGGTAGAGGGCACCCGGAGAGTAATCATAAGTTTCTGCCTTCCAGATTGGCTGGCAGGAAGTGGGGTGCTTTGGAAGTCACCGTGGCTTAGAACAGCAGTCCACACCATTCAGGGTTAGAGATGTTTGTAAGCATCAAGCAGTATGCATTTTGGAGACATTTAGAAATATTTTATGTGTTTATTTTCTCCTGAGAATCCTAAAAAGGAAAAAAAAGGAATACAAGAATACCCCCAGTGTTTTTTGATCACTAATTATCCAGCAGGTCACGCCTTATTTGCTGATGTTTTCCAGCAAAGACCCACAAGGGGTGTGCTGAGGGTAGGTGCTCAGGTGCTCAATAAAGCCGCATTGAGTGGGAAGCTTCTTAGGGGAAGATGAGATAGAAATGAACTCAAACAGCCCACTCAGTGTCATCTACTGCGTTTGGTTTTCAAAGGAAAAATCTAGGTCCGTGCTCATTTTTTATCTTGATAAACATTCCTTCCATGAGTCACTGAAACAGCCCTGTTGACATTCAGATAGTCATTTAAAGCTGTGGTATTTATTAAAAAGACTCAGATTTCTGCTTTTTGCTCCTGGCGATCCTGATTCAGCAGACCTAAAATTCTGCAGAAATCTCTACTCTTAATTACCTTTGGGGATGATTATGAGGAAAACCATGTTTGGGAGCTACAAATTTATAATTATTCAAAGCCAGCAACAGGGCCAGCATGCTTTTAAAGAGGATTAAATCACTGCAAGGTAAAATGTTGGCTCTCCTGAGATCGGAGCCCTGCGGTCAAAGCCTCTCCATCCCAGGTGCTCATGACAGTCACTTGTAGAAACTTTTTACAGACATGACATTTGTCTTCTTTCCTAACCACTTAATTCAGAATCCCTGTGATGAAGCCAAGGCATTGTTAATTTTTTAAGAATTTTCTCAGAAGAGGCGAGAGCATCCAAGGCTGAGAACAATTGAGTTAAATAAAACCCTGTTCAAATGTACATCCCTTTGTCTGCTTTTTGCTGACTTTTGAGGTCATCCAAGGAGGAAAAAAAGTCTTACTTTATTGTCGACTACCTTAGCAATGCTATATCTTACAATACACAGCGTGTAACATTCTGAATTAGAGAGGGTTAATCTTACCAACTCCATTTTACAGTTAAAAGAGATGTTCATAAAGGTACAATATTGGACAAGTTAGCACCACTGCAACCAATGGACCCAGCTTAGAGGTTTAAAGTGCTGTCCCATGCCCAGTGGTCTTGCTACAACACTAGACAGCCTGCAAACTCTTGCAGGCTTAGTGCTGACTTTGAGTTCAGCCAAGAGAGAGTGAATCTCTGAGCTTGACTTTGAGCAGTGGGTAGGTGTCCAGGGAATGGGTGAAGATCCACGTAATCATTTACTCTCCTAAAAGACAGATAGCCAAGGCTGGACTGCATTTCTGGTATGTTCATCATTTGCATCTTATTAAAAGATGATATGAAAAGAAAAAAAAACCGTCAAAGACAAGTAGTTAAGTGAATCAAAAATTTGCAAGGAAAGGGATAAATGACTCAGGAAAAGGGAGAGCAAAAACAAGATAACATAATATATATATTTAGGATCAAGCTTTCTAATTTACTGCAATCTGTGATTCTCTGAATCCAACTACATTGGGTATAATTATTTCTGTCTAAATAATTTTGCAGACTTGTAGCATAATAACTCAGGATTACAAATAAGAATCAACTCTGCTGTGCTCGCGACACAGCAGTAATTATGTTCTTGAGTTGGTACAGCTCCTTACAGCTTGGTGCAAAGTAATTACGTTTTTTCCTTGGTGCAAAGCATATTAACCTGTGGAAATTACAAACCATGAAGTATAAGAAAAGTCTGTGTTTCTAATGGGAAAATATCAAATTTGGCCTACTGAAAAATTCTAATCTAAGTGAATTAGCTGGCACCGTGAGGCCTCCCTGGTGGAAATATCTGGTCACTGGTGAGGTCATCAGCTTCCCACACAGACAGAGAGAATTTTGAGCAAATGAGATATGAAAATAGCTACCTACTGCCAAATAAAGATAGAAATGTGAATTTTATTGGGGAAAGAGCCCTGAGTTCTTGAACTCTAACTACGGTGATACCTGTGGTTTTAGTTGTTCATTTTCATGGCTCTCGTCTCCTTCCTTGAATATATCACAATTTGTTTATCAATTAGGGGTTGCCTCTGCAGAGAGGTGGTGAGAGTTGATGAGGAGTTGAGTGGAATGTGATTGAACGGGAGGACCCAGCAGGGTTTTCTGTATTTGCAGGGCTGTACCTCTCAAGCTGGATCGTGATTGCTCAATATTTGTCATCTTATTCTTTTTATTTTTTGTTCACTTAAAATAATTCATAATTTCTTTTTCTTTTTTTTTTCAAAAGAAAGAATACACTTCAGAGACGATGGCAGAAGGCACCGTGTTTGCATTTTCCAGAACCTACACAAAAAATAGAGCAACTATATAGCAAGTCAAAACTCAGGGACAAAGCATAGCTAAACTGGATGACAAAGTACTCCTGTAGTCCCCCAAATTCAAAGAGGCTAGAGAAAATTCTCCAACAGCTGCTAGACTTTTGCTGTCTAGAGCAAGGAGAAATTGAAGAAAGAGTTGAGAACAGGAAGACCCCAACATTGTTTGCAGGCATTCACTGGTAAACACGGCATGACATTGTGAGAACAGTAGTTGAAACACGGGGAAGATTTGGCCTGTTTCAATATTGAGTGATGGCAAGGGACCAGGGTTAAGATGTTGGATGACTCTGAAGTTATCTAGGCCTGGTGAGAAATTCCACTTGATCTTTAGGACCCTCAAGGACAGAGTTCCAACTGGAGAATATACTGTGAGGAGTGCAATCAAATGTGGGCCTCAGGGATAACAGAAATAACGTGTAGAAAGTGAGATAAAATCCTGGCAGTAAAAGAGCCAGAAAATATTAGAAAGCAAGGAGCCGTATGTGAACACTGCATGAAAACAAGAGAAATTCTATGAAGTTAGAAAAACTATATTTGAACAAGCCTCTTTCTGTAAGTTTGGGAAAACTACTTTCATATAAAAAATGACAACAGGATATTATCAAGATAAAATCTCATACAAAGTTTACAGTAGGAAAAAATAAATTATAGAGCAGAATAACATCCCTCCAGACAATGAAAGGATTACAAAAAGTTATACTATGAAAAGATAAAACTATTTCAAAATGTGCTAAAAGACATTAAGAAAACAAGATAACACACAAAAGAACAACGTAAATCATAAATACAAAAACTCAGAGTGAGATAACAGAATTCAAGAAACAACTAGAAATAAGAATGTTTAAATGTAATTAGAAATGAGGTCTTAACTAGAAGGAATGAAGAGTAAATAAGCAAAAAAATAATGCCTTAACAAAAATAGCAGGTGAAAAACTGAGTAGTCTTACAAATTGAAAAGAGTTGGGCAGTGCCTGTGGCTCAAGGAGTAGGGCGTTGGCCCCATATACCAGACGTGGTGGGTTCAAACCCAGCCCTGGCCAAAAACTACAAAACAAACAAACAAACAAAAAAAACGAAAAGAGTTGAAGAAAAAGACTTTTTTAAAGATTCAGGATAATGCATAAAGTATTAAAGATAGACAAAGAAGATCCAACATATGGATAATTGTATTTCTTAAAGAAGAAAACTAAAGGAAAGATACAGAATAAATAATACAAATTGTAATTCAAGGAAACTTTCTTGTAATAAAGAAAAAACATTTAAACTCCTTACTAAAACACTACACTATTTTCCTGAGACTATTGACATAGAACAACCAATAAGAAGATGTATGCTGGAGAAATTTATTTTTAATAAAAAGAAACATTTTTTTGGATATCTAGGCAAAAAAGAAAATTCTGATTTAAAAGGAAAAGAAAAGAGACTGCTATCTGATGATTTTTCCAGCACTATTTCATGCTAGAAGAAAATTAAGTAATATATATTTATGAAATGAAAATATGAGCTAGGATTTTGTAACCAGCAAAGTTGATCTTCAAGTATAAAGACCACAAATGATTATCAAGATAAAAAGAATTCAGGAAATCTTGTTCAAGTGAGACCTTCCTGAGGAGCCTAGTAGAAAACAAAGCTTCAAACAATCAAAATTACCAGAGACTCATTAGCACAAGAACTAGCAGTGAGCATTAGATACATATTTCCTTGAAAAATAAAGACTAAATAAGAGCCAAAAGGGAATAATCACAGCACATAATATTGTAGCTACAATAAAAAATTAAAATGTTTTCAACAATTATAACTAGTGGTGGAAGTATTAGAATTATTATCATCAAACTCTAATATGTATAAATAGGATGCAATAAATAATCAGTTACAGGAGATTCTAATTTTAATCTCTCCCATACCCTTTACAACAAGTACTCTTAGATTAAAAGAAAGGAGATTCAGATATAATAAGGTAGAGTTCAAGTTAAAACCCTGTAACCTTGAAAAAAGTGTTGGAATATTTGTAAGAACTCAGAAGTTATTTTATTTTTATTTAGGTGGGAGAAAAAATATGTGTGTATGTACATATATAAATTTATATACATTTATGTGTATACACACACACACAATATAAAATCTCCCAACACTGTCCACTGTAGCTATAAACATACAGTAGCAAGGATAGTTTCGAGAACCCAGATCCCAGATTGTGGCCCTGAAATATCATTCCCAATAAAAGAAACAAGGCCTTATAAAAATAATTAATTCAGGTGTGGAGCAAAAGATGTGTAAGATGAATCTGGAATGGGGGCTACACCTGTGAGTCAGTGGGCAGGGTGCTGGCCGCATATATGGAGGGTGGCAGGTTCAAACCTGGCCCCGGCCAAACTGCAACAACAAAAAAAAATACCCAGGCGGTGTGGCGGACACCTGTAGTCCCAGCTACTTGGGAGGCTGAGGCAAGAGAATCGCCTAAGCCCAGGAGTTGGAGGTTGCTGTGAGCTGTGTGACGCCACAGCACTCTACTGCAGGCGATAAAGTGAGACTTTGTCTCTACAAAAAAAAAAAAAAAAATGAATCTGAAGCATCATGTAATACCAGGTAGCAAGGAAGTTCATTAGACTACTTCCAAAAGCCAGATATGGGACAACGTGATCTGTAGGAAGAAGGTTCACAATGGACTGAACTCGAACAAATACGCTTAAATTTAGGAATTTGTAATGACTTTCTAAACAATTAATTTGTCACCTTTGGAGAATGATAGAAACAAATTCATTCCCTTGAAAGCTGGGAAAAATAGGGGAAACGATCAAGCGTTTACTCTACCTTTTCTGTAAGAACTGGATAACCAAACTGTGAGTGAAGAAAGTGTCTCCGTGTCAAATTATTATCCCAGTGAGCACAAGCTGATGAAACGATGGAATGAGAGCAGGAATCAAATGACAGGACTAACATTTTCTTTATCTATTTTATTATTTCATATTGATACCAGGGCATAAATGTTTAGGTTACATTGTTTTCATTTCTAAGGTAAAGTTCAAGTTGTAGTTCAACTTCACCCAGGGGGTGTGCTGAACACCCTCACCTTGTGCACATTGGGTGAGATCCCACCAATCACCCTTCTTTCTCCCACTTCCAGCCTCCCTGCCCTCCCTTCCCCTCACTGGGCTTTACTTGTGTTTCTTTTTCTTTCATGTGGGTTTGTAGTTGTTTACATATTGTTTTCATTAGTATTGAGTACCTTGGATACTTTTTTTTCTATTCTTTATTTTTTTTATTTTTGCATATACATGTGTTAATTAGGTTTCCACTTTTTGCTTTCACAGAATTTAAAAGGCTTAAAATTTAATAACAATAGCAACATTTAAGATAAGGACTAGAAACCAAAACCACGTAAAGAATGAACGAAGATAAATACATTCAGAAAAGAAAACAGATGATTAGTGCATTGAAATATTAAACAATATTAGTAATAATAATGCCAAGAAAGTAACGTTCACATTGTCCAATAAGACATTATAGAGTGCTCTGACGCTTAGGCTCAGTATGAAGTCATCAGTTAACTTCTTATTTTTTTTTTCCAGTCTCAAAAACTAGACAGCTAATATTATATAAATAAAGGTAAAGGAGAGTTTCAAAAAACAGATCATGCCAAATCTTATAGACAATAGAAAAAGAAGAAATATTTCAAAATCATTGTACTTGATCTGGATACACCTGATATTGAAATTGGAGAAAATATATTGTTATAAAGGGAAATTACAAGCATATTTCACTTATAAGTGAGGATGCAATAGCCTAAACAACGTATTAACAAATTGAATTAAAAATTAATGTTTAAGTAATGTACTTTGGCCTTCTTGTCAACTTTCAAAGCTCAGCCCTAACATATTGAAGGCAACTTCTTTCTCTAGAATGACTTGCTTTTCATTTGTCTTTTATGATTTGGGTGCAAAGGTGTAATCTGTAGGTCATGCTTAGCACAAAGCGCCTGACTCAAATTTCCTATAGTGTTGAGGACATTCAGCCATAGCCATTGCAACAGCACCCTGCACCCAGAAACTTGGGTCACTCCTTGATCCTCCTCTCACTCTGACCTCTACTCTCTTTGACATGTTTATTGGCATAAAAGGAATTTGAGATGGGAGTTTCAGCTTCGGAGTCAGACTGTATCTCAAGTTATGCCAGTGACAATAAAGGACAGTTTTTTAAATTTTTTTATTAAATCATCAACACATAGATTATACATACATGAATGCATTTATGGGGTACAATGTAGAATTAGGATTTCTCATCGGCAGCGCTGAATCCCTCCCACCTGGAATCACACCCATGATGGACTAATTGGCAGCCAGGGTAGCATTTCCCAGACTTTTGGCTAAGATTAGGTGGAGCAGCAAGGGTGAAAGCTGCACCCTGGGAACGTGGAGAAATGAGGAGGGAGGTTTTAAAAACCAAGGTCTTCTGTATTCACTCGCAGTTACTGTGCATAGTAGCACAAAGTCCTCTCAACAGAAGCATTTTGCTTAGTTCAGCTAAAAAAAATCTGCGTATCTTAGTGTTAACCTATAAACTAAATCTTTGTAATGTGGGTATGTGACCATTATAAATTCAATTTATAAATGCTTTCATAATAAAAATTATGCAGTTCATTCTCTAAAAATGAAATTTAAAAAATGCATATCCCTTGATTTTACTTTGTAATAAATGTACTAGAAATCCTCATTTAGTGTATTTCCATAAATTACTCACACACAAAGAAAAAAAATACAGAATCTGTACAAAAATAATTGCTTTCCATTTTCTGTAACACCTTATCTTTTCTACGTATGAATTTGTTAATAAAAAAAGTGTCCACTTAGAAAATTATGAACACATAGCTACAACGTCATAGGTGCTCTACATTCTCTAGGAAAACATACCTTTGAAAATAGAATAACTAACTATTGGGATTTTTTGTGTGTTTGTTTTTGTAGAGACAGAGGCTCATTTTATCGCCCTCAGTAGAGTGCTGTGGCGTCACACAGCTCACAGCAACCTCCAACTCCTGGGATCAGGCGATTGATTCTCTTGCCTCAGCCTCCCCAGTAGTTGGGACTACTGGTGCCTGCCACAAACACCCGGCTATTTCTTGTTGCAGTTTGGCTGGGGCCGGGTTTGAATCCGCCACCCTCGGTATTTGGGGCCGGCGTCCCACCCACTGAGCCACAGGCACCACCTGCTATTGGGATTTCTTAATGAAATTCAAGTCCTGGATGTGCCACAGATGCAGTCTAATCAGAGAAGCCTCAAAACCCTGCCTGTCCTCTGTACCACTTCTAGAAATTGTGACGTTCACTGAGTGAGTTATAATTCTTCTTTCTTCAAATGTCTTCAAATGTTCATTGATTCCTGAGGATATCCTTAGGGTGACGCCATGGAAATCGTGGATGTATATTAGGAAATAGAAAATACAACCAAAGGCCACTGTCCCTTCACAGATCACACTCACTACGTGATACATATAATACTTTTCTTTTGGATTCCTCTCCAGATTGGTTATAGAAATTAGTGAAGCACAGGCAATCGTGGGGACGGAGCCGTGCAGGAAACGGCAGAAATGGCCATCCGTATGTGGCACGTCAAGAGGCTGTTCCACTGGGGACACGATTTGTAAGAAATGATGGATTGTAGGAACGTGTACAGGACACTTGCACACAAAAGCCAAAAGGGCGCCCGGTCGTGGACCACTGGCACAGCCAACTCCTGAAAATTGGCAACAATGTCCATTCTGATACATCCCACCAATCCCAGGACTAAGGGTACCAAGTTAAAAACAGGAGTGCTGAAATAGCAGGTTTGATTTTGCTTCTCCACTGGTTTTATAGCTTGTGTACATCGTGGCTGCACCAAGACATGCAGAGTCTATCATAAATCCAAAAATACCGGTCTCTGGAGGTGTTGTCCCTGTATCACTGATGTAGGGGAGAAGAGGTTGATGTGCCCAGACGGCACGGTGACCACGTAGGAGATGATGAAGGCGGCAGACGACCAGGTCACCAGGAGGACGAGGGCCACTCTCCCCAGGAAGCACAGCATCGCGCCGCCGCGGGGGGCGCTGCTCTCGGATGGGCCCGGGCGCCGGTTGTTGCCGGGCTGCCTGCAGGCGGGGCCGCGCACTTGGCCGCGGCCACTGCGCGGACTGTATGCAATCTATTAACACTGAAATTAATGGAAATCACAGAATTTGAGGAACAACTGTAAACTTATCAATTACAGCAAAGTGATCTCCTAAAATGAGTGCAGTGTTTGTACCTAATTCACCCAATACTGTTGATTACCATTGCAACAGTCTGCATATTTTTCATGTTAGAAAAATACAATATCTTGTACCCTCAATGAATCTCCAACAATAAAAAAAGGGAAAATACAATAAATTAAGACAATAGATTTATGTTATATAAAAATCCATTTTTATATAAATTCTCATTCCTCTACCTGAGGATCACAAATAACCTTTGTCTTCACTTGATCTTCAAATGTAGTTTATTCCCTTGCATAAGGGGATATCGGAGAGCGCACGCTGGACCAGGTGTCGTTTTGTTGATGATTGTTAATGGACTCTCTGACAAGTTTTTCTGGTGTCAGGAAAAGCTTGAACTAGAGTTAACACCTGTGAACATTTGTCACCTCCCCCAGGATTCCCCATGCAATCTGGGAGGGAACACAGCATCCTTTTCCTCACTGTCTTCTTTTCCTTCAGGCAAGTGCTTACGTGGGTGCCGGCTCACAGGACTTACAGGTGTGCAGGGCATGACTGCACCATCTGCACCACGCTGCTGTCAGGAGAGTCTGCTGTAGAAACCTGAACACAAATGCATTCTGCCTGCCCTGTCCGGTGGGAGGAATAAAAGTGTCTTGTTTGATACTTCCAATAAACCCAGCTTTTAGACATTGCACAGATGACCTACCACCTATCATGTTCCCAGCAGTTTTCTCATGTATATCCTAAATTCTCCTTTGAAAGATATAAGAGATTCAGATATAACTATGCCACACTCTGTACATTTCAGGCTGTATTTTTTTGCAGAGTTCAGTGTCCCTGGGATAGGAAGTCACCCACAGACTGTGTCTTGTCTCTTCCATTATGTAACTCATCTGTAGCCTAAGAACACATGAGCAATCTTTCAAATTGTAAACTAATTGTCATTAGACATTGGTTCAGCGCCCATGCTCAGTGGGTAGACTGCCGGCCACAAACACTGGGGCTGGTGGGTTCGAACCCGGGCCAGCTAAACAACAATGACAAAAAAACAAAAAATAGCCTGGTGTTATGGCGGGCGCCTTTAGCTCCAGCTACTTGGGAGGCTGAGGGAAGAGAATCACTTAAGCCCAAGATTTTGAGGTTGCTGTGCGTTGTGATACCACAGCGCTCTACCGAGGGTGACATACTGAGATTCTGTCTCAAAAAAAAAAACATTGTCATTAGACATTGTGAGCAAGGTTGTGATGCTCCCAATGGGTGGTTTAAGGTAACGCTCATTTAATGGGCAGTTTACTAGTTAGTCTAATGGAAGATCTTTCACTCTTGGTAAAATATCTTTTAACACATTTCCACGTATGTTACATAATTTCAACAATGAAATCATAAACTTTTCCACCTCTCAACATAAACATAGATTTCTAGAAGAGGTGCAGGAACCTGAATTGAACACCAGGACTGTGGCTGAAGGGACCCGGGGCTGGCAGGGGTCTAGCAGTGCTGTCGTGTGGCCATGAGGACGCACAGCTGCTCCAGGGAGGCCAGCAGACTAGCCCGACAAGTTTGCTATGGTCCAGTTCATCCCGGTGTCCCCAGACCTGGGCCACTGTGGAAGCTGAGTGCTTGACTGGGGCCACTGAGCTCCCCAGGAGCCTCAGCATCTTAGGGGCCAGATGAAACCTAAGCCACCAGCTACTGGGAGGGACCTCATAGCAGCTGCCCCCATCAAATGGAAGAGATTCAAGTGACCAGGTCATGAGGGGCAAGGAAGTGGCATGAACAGGTGGTCCAAATAGCCCTGACCTGACCCTGCACCATTCCCTGAATCTCTCAGCTACAGCCCGGGACCAGCTGAGGGAGGAAGAAACAACTCAGGCCTGGCCCAGAGCTTTCTGCGTCATGTGCAGACACCCTGACACTGCACGGCGTGGGGGCTGCACCTCCTCTGGGGCATCCAGAACAGGGATTTGCTCTCTCTGACAGCAGTGCTGCTGCCGAAACTGTTATCCCAGGGTACAGAAGGCCCCACCCACCATTAGGGCATTCCCAGGGGGAACTCAGAGTGAGGAACTCATTTCAGAGCAAAGGAAGGCCCACCATGGGCCCATGCTCATGGACTCTGTGGGCTCACCGTCTTCCCACACCCTGAGGCATCTGGCTTAAATGAATGCGTCAGTGGCTGCCTGAAGAGTCAGTCAGTCCTGTGCCAGCCAGGTGGGTGGGAAGGCCTGGAGGGGTGGGGGACGTATCTTCCCATGCTGTGACTCAGTGCCTGGGGCGTGGTGCTGTGTCCCCACAACCAGGGTCCATGAGTCCAGAAACACAAGGATGAATTGCAGTGACTCTGCTCGATAATGTCCTGAATAATTCCTTTCCACATGTTACTTCCCCTCCCCCTGCCTTCTGCTCTCCTGGTCTGGAGGTCTCAGCTGCAAAGGAGGAGGTGCTTCCAGGCGACACTGAGTACATTGAACTTATGGCTGACAGTACCCCCCTACCCCTACCGCCGTCCCACTGGCTTTTTTTTTGTAGAGACAGAGTCTCACTTTATCGCCCTCGGTAAAGTGCCGTGGCATCACACAGCTCACAGCAACCTCCAACTCCTGGGCTTAGGCGATTCTCTTGCCTCAGCCTCCCAAGTAGCTGGGACCACAGGTGCCTGCCACAATGCCCGGCTATTTTTTTTGTTGTTGCAGTTCAGCTGGGGCTGAGCTTGAACCCGCCACCCTCGGTATATGGGGCTGGCGCCCTACTCGATGAGCCACAGGCGCTGCCCCCCACTGGCTTTTCATACCTGCATGGATGGCGCACTCTGTGTGTCCTTCCATGAGGACACTCTATCCACCACTCACACTCTGCACAACAGGACAGCCTGGTCCTGCCAAGCCCAAATACACCTTTGATTCTTCTTCCATAGACCTGCCTGGAGGCTCGGCGCCTGTGGCTCAATGGGCTAAGGCGCCAGCTATGTACACCTGAGCTGGCGGGTTCAAATCCAGCCTGGGCCCGCCAAACAACCATGGTGGCTGCAACCAAAAACAATGGCCGGGCGTTGTGGCGGGCGCCTGTAGTCCCAGCTACTTGGGAGGCGGAGGCAGGAGACTCACTTGAACCCAGGAATTGGAGGTTGCTGTGAGCTGTGATGCCATGGCACTCTATCCAGGGTGACAGCTTGAGGCTCTGTCTCAAAAAGAAAAAAAAAAAA
>CAUYRH010030018.1:0-29319 GCA_963574655.1 Perodicticus potto | reverse complement strand
CCTCCCAAGTAGCTGGGACTACAGGCGCCCGCCACAATGCCTGGCCATTTTTTGGTTGCAGCCATCATTGTTGTTTGGCGGGCCCGGGCTGGATTCGAACCCGCCAGCTCAGGTGTACGTGGCTGGCGCCTTAGCCTGTTGAGCCACAGGCGCCAAGCCAGCAGATTCTTACAAACAAAACTCCTTATGCACCATCACAGCAAGGACAATAGCAAATCAGTTAATGGGTGTTATAAATTCAAGGAGGATTTATGTTAGTCACTACATGAGAAGACTTCAACGGACGTAAAATCTCTTATCTCCTCTATGCAAGAAACTTTGAGAAAACCTGTATCAGATTTGGCAGAAACCCTAAAAATTTACACGATACTACTAATAACAAAGCAAAAACCTAAAAGACTTTTAAGTTTGACACAAACCTAAGTCAGACTTTGCAGTATGACTCAAAAAGCAAAGCAAAACAAAATCACACAAATGTTGTTCCACCATACTAAAGGAAGATTATTTTCCTAATCCTTCCAAAGGAAATGTAGTTACAAACTCACTTATATGTGCTGAAGAATAAAAGAATGTGCTGCCAAAAGATGTGGGGAAACAATAGCAGATGTCAGACTGTAGCATGTACCAGGCAATTAATAAAAATCTTTTTTGTTGTTGTTGCTGGGTTCTGTGATATTTGTATTTGTTAGCTTTTGTACCAGGCAATTAATAAAAATCTTTTTTGTTGTTGTTGTTGGGGTCTGTGATATTTGTATTTGTTAGCTTTTTAAAATTTGCAACAAATTGTGCATTCTTATTCTAAATTTGTATTTTGCACCTTTTTTTTTTCCTTAAGAGTTGTCCGAATTGTATAAACCTCAGGCCTCAAAATCTAGGCCCTGACCCTAACCTGCTTGAGGAATCTGCCTCACCTTTTACCCAATGTGGAAGCCTCTGGGCTCCACCCTCAATACTGCCCCTTCCATCCTTCTTTTTTCCCTTGGAGTGACACCCCAGCATCTGGTGACAGGCTCGTGGGGTATGTGGTAGCAAGGGCAGGTTAATGGAGCAAATACCAGATGGCTCTTCATGAGTATTATCTCACTCCATTTCTTCACAGAAGCTGGATGGTTTCCAGAGTTCAACAATCTGATCTCCATGGAGATTTTGAGACAAACGAGTAAGAGGACAATTTTATTTTTACTAGGCAGGTATATGCTGGTTTTTAGAAATGAAATAGCTTTTACCGTATAATATCTCACCAAGAATTGTCCAATATGCCCTGTCAAAAGCTCTGAGATGCAGTTATAGGTTTTTATTTGATGGGGGCGTTCCCTGAAAACCTATACAACTAAAATAGATATCTAAAATAAAATGATACGTTAGTAATGGGGAGAATATCTGTTTAGAGTTGAGTGACTATCCATAAATCTGAAGATTCAATTTTTGATGAGAGGAAATGGTTAAAAAGAAGAATGAAAGGCCGTAAATTTGAATAAAGTATGCTTAGAGAGGACATTCTAGCTCCTTTACACAGTGTATCAATTCAGGGGAATAAACGATATTTACTCATCAAGTAATAAAGGTACATAAGAGCCTGTCATCAATGCTCCAACACCCTAAATGTTGTTCGAGAGAAATTTACTGACTAAAGCTACCAGTAAATATTATCTCCACTTGCTAGTAGAAAGAACCAAGGGGAAGCTTCCAGTATGGCAGCAGTTCTCAACCTGTGGGTCACGACCCCACAGGAACTGTATGAAAGGGCTGCGGCATTAGGAAGGTTGAGAACCACTGCAGCATGGGAATGACAATAGCAGCTTCTCAAGCTTTAAGTACTGGCTTTTGAGACACAAAGTTATTTAAAAACTCATTTGAACATCACTTAATGCTATAAGAGGACATCAGCTAATGGGTCAAACCACATTTTAATGGGGTCTTTTTGTCTGCTTTAGGAAGGAAACTATTCGTGGTGATGTCTAACTAGTCTTGCTCTCCTAAACATTTTTGCTCCAGAGTAATTCTCAGTCTAGGCCATGTAGATTCACCTGGGGGAGTTTAAAACACTGCCTGCATCCTACTACTCAGATTCAGGTATAATTGGTTTGGATAGAGCCTGGGAATCAGCCCTGGGAGGTGATTTTGATATGCCACCAAGGTTGAGAACTATTGCTCTGAAGTAGTTTCTCAGCCTTGGCACCAGGGACGTGTGGGCTGCGTGAACTCTGCCGTGGGGCGGCCTGTGCACTGCAGGGAATGCTCAGCAGCCTCCTTGGTTCTGCTGCCCCCTGGGTGATTCCGGTTCTCCCTCCTTCCCCGCTCTGGTGATGACCAAAAATGCATCCCAACACTGCCACGTATTTGAGGGTGGACGTGGGAATTGATCCTGTAGGATACTATTGTCAAGGAAAAGTTATTACGGTAAATCAAGGTTATTCTTTTTGGCAGTTACAGACAATTCCTGACAAAAGCATGCCAAAAAGGACTGTGGGGAAGGTGAGTTGATTAGGCTCTCGTGTGAAGGCCGGCAGGTGCCAGGTTATCTGAAGTAACTGTGATTAAGTAACGTCACTCTCATGAAATTAGTTCTTGACTTGGCTGGATTCCCCATAAGGGATTTTCCTGTGCTTGCTTACCCGCTGCCCCAGCTGAATAAAGGATATGTCAGGCTACCTTCACTCCTCAGGCCTCCCCCAACCCACCCAGGCCTCAACCTCTGGCACTACAAGGACCTCATCTGAAACTCCAGTAAGTAGGACCCAGTGGACGCCAGTGAACAGTGCGCGGCTCACTAGCACACAGATGCGACTGAGTCCCCTAAGAGTTTGGAGATACCGGAAAATGCTAAGAAAGTCATACATTCAATATAACTTCAAAGTATCCACTTAAAAATTAACACAACCACAGCTAGACAGGGGTTTACAGACTAGTGGATTTGACCACGTCTGTCATATTTGACCTCATTCCATTTTGTAAAGCTTTCATATTAACAAGATTTTAGCAGATTATTATTATCATATATATTTTTTTGCAACAGGCAATTTGTTTTTAGGTAAGCTCGTTTTCTTCAGTGGCTGTGGAATACTGATTTCCCTTACAGGGGAAGGTTCACAAAGAGGTACAGTCAACTAAAGAGGCCTAAAGTTACTGTCATTACAGCAAAAAGGGAAAATTAATAATTACACTCTAAGCCCTAAACCTTGCATTTTATTTGCAAATGCAATTTAAAGCAGGTCCGTGATGCTTTCAGGTGTGATTTTAAAACACACGCAGGCCTGCTGAATTTCTTTTATTTATGACAATACTTTTCACAGCCTGAGTCTTGAGTGCAAAATCAAATGCATCTCTAATTCTGTGAGGGCAGTTTCATTTCCCTTAGCTCTTTAGTGTGTAATCTCAGATTCAATTTCCCATTGATCAGAAAACAATTTGAAAAGTAGGTTAAACTATGGATACTCTCAAATGTTTTTCTCAAAACGTTTTTTAAAATCCAGCCACAGGGAAGCAGTCCTAGGAAATGGGAGAAAGTTCCTTGTTGGCTCCACCACATTTTTCCTTTTATATGGACATGCAGGACTCACGTGTATCTGCTATTTTCTCTAGGAACAAAGAATGGGAGATTTGGGAGAAAACTATGATGATCACAGGAAGGGAAATTATGACAGTAAAAAGACATTTAATGACTTTCAATTTTACTCCTTTGCTCTTTACACAATGGAAAAGGCAACTAGAGGCAATAAAGGAACACAAGAAACTTTCTACTGAGGGCAAGTGCAAGGTCAGACACAAAGGCAATTTATGTGGCTTTTCTATTCATCCATTTTAAAAATTAGAACAAGTCACAAGATTATTTAATAGACATGAAAATTTAAAATGGGATAAATTGTATGACATAGTTAAAGAGAAAAAGGAGAAAAAGTGGGGAGAGCGTAATAAAGAGAGGCAGAGCATTTTCTTTACCATCCAGAGAGTAATGCCTTAATCTTGAAGTATTTACAATACTTTTGTGGGCTGGACACAGTAGTTCACATCTTATAATCCTACCACTCTGGGAGGCTGAGGCAGGTGGATTGCCTGAGCTCACGGGTTAGAGACCAGCCTGAGCCAGAGCAAGACCTTGTCTCTAAAAATAGACAGGCATTGTGGCAGGAGCCTGTAGTCCCAGCTCCTTGCGAGACTGAGGCAAGAGAATCACTTGAGACCAAGAGTTTGAGGTTGCTGTGAGCTGTGATGCCACTGCACTCTACAGAGGGCAACATCGTGAGACTGTCTCAAAAAAAAAAAAAATACTCCTGTGAAAAATTAACTGCAGACACCTGAGCAGTATCAGGAAGCTCTAGGACTGTAGTTCTCCCACGAGTTGTGACCCACAGGAACTGTATTAAAGAGGCGTGGCATTAGGAAGGTTGAGAACCACTGTTCTAGGAGGAAATATCATCATGAGTTAGAAGTGATAATTCAAAATGCTTTAAAACTGACACACCAACAGAGACGTTAGGCAAATGAAATGTAAGCTGCAGTTACCAGAAACAATGCCGAGTCTAGATAACCCTAAAACCACCCTGGGGCTGAATTCAGGACTAAACATCCCAGCTCTGAATTTATGAAAACATGTGGGTAGTGATGAGAAAGTGAGATGAAAAGGTTAACAATAGGAAAGGTGAAGGTACAATAGGAATAGACATTTTTGCAGTGTAGCCCACAGTCCTCCGAGGGGTCCCCAGGGCCGCCACCTGCTGATCTTCAGACCTTGCATAGTATGAATACTCCCAAACCAGACAGGGGTCAGCTTGTGTAGCACATGGCAGAAACAACTGTATGTCATTTAATGTTATAAAAGACCCTGGCTTCAGTCTCGGATGCTCCCGTTCTTGCTCTTAGATCTGTCACACTGAGGGAAAGCCAGGCAGCTGTGCAGAGGCCCACATACAAAGGAAGTGAAGCTTTCTGCCAAGAATAAGCAGAAATTCCTGACCCAGTTAAGTCTTCAGAAACTACCGCTCTGGCTGACAACTTAACAGTAATCTCATGAAAGAACCAACCAAGATTCCTAACCCTCAAACTGTGAGCTAATATAGGTTTTAAACTGCTAAATTTTGGAGTAACTTGTTATGCAACCATAATAACCAATATGTGGCTTTGGAAAAGATAAAAACAAAGATATAAAACTATAAATGCTCTTACTAACAAGTTGACCTTATTTCCATCCCAGGCAGGGCAAGGAAGGAAGAAGCTGGTGGAGCCAGTATTTTGCTGGTTTCTGTTGTACCTTGGACAGAAGTTAATTTATGCCAAGTCCAATGTAGGTAATCTCTCTACCATAATGGGGATTGGAAAAGTACCCCGGTATACTTGTCAAGTAGATGCTAAGTTATGTAATAGCAAAGAAAATAACAGATGCTCATTGGTCAAGTGTTTCCTATACGTCTATCACTTTCTGTACATTATCTTTAATCTCCATTAAAAGACACCTGAGGTGTAATACCACAAAGAATATGAAGCTAGTTGGGCTTCAAAGTCTAGGCTTTTTGCACTACGCTGCACCACCTCAAGAGAAATGCAGTACTAAAGAAAGTTCAGGAGACAAGGAATCTGACTTAAAGTTCAGGTAAAGCTGCAAAACAGGTAACTTTTCAGACCTGGAAGATCAGGCTCTGGGTGAAGCAGAGGCAACCCAAGGCACTGACACCAGAAACTCTGCTGGACACCCCTTGGCTTACGACCCATGAATTCTGTTCTCTCTTAGGCTTTTTTCCCTTCAATAAAGCCATCCCTACCCTGGACCCTGGCATCTGTTCTCGCCCTCTCAGAACGGGTGCCAGATCAGGAGGGCTACCAAGTCCCTCAGGGCGGGAGCCCTGGTGTCCAGGCGCACACTGGCATAGTAACTGAGTCAGTCTTACTGTTGACCTTCACTGACCTTGGCAGCACAGTTCCGTGATGACTAGCCTTGTCACTGAGTTCCCTCCTTATTGTATTCCAAGGACAGACATAACGCAGTGTAAAGTCTTATTAAAAATAGGGATAATGACTTTCTCCCTTATTTCCAGCCCTGAAGATAAGGAAAACGGATTAGGTTTTGCTTAATTTTACTTTTTTGTAAAGTAAAAAAGAATCCATAGACAAAGTTACTATAGTGTTTGAATTTGTAAGAATACTCAGTAAAAAGTAAGTCTTCACTTTGTCCTTCCCGCTGTGCCTACTCTTGGGAGTTTACCTGTGGTGGGTACCTCTTTTTCACAACAGCTTTTTGAATAAAATCATTTTGTTCAATGTTTGACTCATTGTTTTGCTGATAGAAAAAACCGGTTTCCCGCCAGAGCTGTGTGGAGTTCGCACGCTCTCCCCCTGCTCGGGTTTCCCCAGGCCCTCTGGTTTCCCCCCATATACCAAAGCTGCATGTGTTGGGTGAACTGGCGTGTCCACGTGGTCCCTGCGGGTGTGTCTGGGTCTGTGCGTGTGAGGTGCCCCGTGACTGCATGGCTCCCTGTCCAGGATTGGCTGCTGGGTCTGTGTGCGTGTGAGGTTCCCTGTCCAGGATTGGCTCCTGGGTCTGCATGCGTGAGGCCCCCCGTGACGGCACGGCTCCCTGTCCAGATTGGGTCCTGAGTCTGTGTGCGTGTGAGGCTCCCTGTCCAGGATTGGCTCCTGAGTCTGCATGCGTGAGCCCCCCCCCCCCGCCCCCGTAACGGCACGGCTCCCTGTCCAGATTGGCTCCTGGGTCTGTGTGCGTGTGAGGCTCCCTGTCCAGGATTGGCTCCTAGGTCTGCGTGTGTGAGGCGCCCCGTGACGGCACCACTCCCATCCAGGATTGGCTCCTGGGTCTGTGCGTGTTAGGCTCCCTGTCCAGGATTGGCTCCTGGGTAGTGCGTGTGTGAGGTGCCCCGTGACGGCACCGCTCCCGTCCAGGATTGGCTCCTGGTTCTGTGCGTGCGTGAGGCGCCCTATGACTGTGACTGCACGGCTCCCTGTCCAGGATTGGCTCCTCCCTGGTGCCCTGAGCTGCCACGCCTGGCTCAAGCCATCCCAGATCCTGGACCGGAATAAGAGCGCTGGAAAATGAATGAACAAATATAAATTACTATAAACGAAGTCACAGAAGTATGGAATAAAGGGTGCAGTCAGGAGCCACTCGGCGGCTGTCATGTTTGTCTTTGCAGTGTGGTAGGAGGTGCTGCTTCTACTTTTCACTTTGCAAAAGTTTATTCCTTGATTTGACCCACTACCACAGCTGTCACTCACCGATTTACTAAAACTTGGTTAAATAATCAACTTTTAAAATTAACCTTTCTTAAAAGTATTTAGCTCACGTTTATTTCAGCACTTAACATTAAAGTGTGTTTTTATCTTTATTTAGAAGTTTAGTGATACATGTGTATTTCTGTGGCCAGAAAAAAGCTATAGGAACTTAGCTCTTGTTTATAGCATTTAGCCTATGGTAAAGTTAGTTTTATTATTCCATTGTCTTGCTTAAAGTTGAAATTTTCAAGAATCTATCAATAATATTGAGGACTTAGTATATTTTAAAATATAATACTGCAAATCTTACCATACTACATAGGCTGAAGGGCCCAGGTCTTTGAATTCATTCCCCATAAAAATGAAGATTAGTCAATTATTTTGGCTTGAGCTAGAAAGCTGCCCTGTTGAACTGTTCCATCATACAAAACAACCTTTTTCATTTTCTATAATACAAGACTTTTCTATAAATGCATTGAACACACTATACTGGACATATCCATATGCTACACAGGAGCTCTGAAAAAACATGAATAATGTATCCTCAGCTTCTACAGATGGTTGCTATGTAAGAAATGACCATAAGACAAACTCATGTGTGTTTGCTACAAAGTTGTTTTAATATTCTATTTGTTGGCTGGACAAAGTGGCTCACACCTGCAATCCCAGTATTCTGAAAGGTTGAGGTAGGTGGTTTGCTTGAGCTCAGGAGTTTAAGATCTATTCTCTAACAATAGCCGGGTGTTGTGGTGGCCACCTTTACTCCCAGCTACTTGGAGGCTGAGGCAAGAGGATCACTTGAGCCCAAGAGTTTGAGGTTGCTGTGAGCTACGATGCCATTGCACTCTACTAAGGGCAAAAAAGTGAGACTGTCTTTTAAAAAAAAAATTCCATTTGTTGTACTTGTCTGGAACAATTCCTGTGTACCATTTGACACTATCTTGCTCCCACTTCTTATTCCAGACTCCAGTGCAGGGACCAGATAGAGCCTTGGCCTTGAACCATTTATCACTTGCTTCCTTCCTTTGAGCTTCCCTTCAGCCAAGGTGTGGGATGCCCAGAGAATCCACTTGGCACTGAGGCCCAGGCACACTGAAGTGTAGGGAAGTTAATGTCTGCGGAGCTGCCCGTCACCAGCAGGGGGATGGGACCAATAGTTAAAATGTTTCTACAATGCTGTTCATAAGCTGCCTTAGGAGGCACCAAGGCTCCCACAGCAGTCAACCTCAGTAGAACCTAGCTCTGCCCAGGTTCTCATATTTGCCTTCCCTTGTTTCCCGTTACATTCCCAGAGCCCTTCCCCCCTCCTCAGGATGGCATTCTTAAACTATCTGCACTCAAGCCTTCTGTTTCAGGTCTTTTGTTTTTGTCCTTTAGCTCAGGAGAATCCAAGCTAAGTTAACATTCAGTGTCCCATCTACAAGGTACCTTGTGGTAAAGTCCCTATAAATGTTAGTGCCAAAAGAAAAATTGTCCCCCTTGAAAAACTGCTTTATATTTGTATCTATTAAAATAGTGAGAAGGCTGCAACTTACTCAGTTTTTTTTTTTTTTTTTTTTGCAGCTTTTGGCCAGGGCTGGCTTTGAACCCGCCATTTCTGGCACATGGGCCAGCACCCTACTCCTTTGAGCCACAGGCGCCACCCACAGTTTCTCTTTTTAGTAGGCTTATCTTTTTGAACTGGCTGTCAGAAAGCTCAGGGGAAAATTCAATGTTTAACTATTAGACACTTAACTTTATGCTACAGTATTCTTCATGGATAGTACATTTGATTTTTAAGGCTTTGATTTCCTATTTTTATTGTAGCATTTTTATCATAATGACAAATCAAAACATTTAGGAAACAAGCAGGATATAAATAATAAAATTGTAATTTGTGTTATTGTCCTCCTTGAATGAGACAAAGATCAGAATGAAAAGTTCTGCTCAGGTCAGGGAGAAGCCAGTTAAAGTGTGACTTTGAAGGCGGTTCCAGATGGATTCATGAAGACAGCAGTCAGAGATCAGCAATAAATTCAAAGGGAGCAGACTTCTAACTCGACTGTCCTTCCCCATTTCTTAGGCCAGCAGCACCTACCCAGAGCCTGGTACTCAGTAAATGTTTGTGTGGAACGGACAGTGTTTGCCCTGGTGACTTCTCTGCAGTGAATTCGGCGTTCCCTTGGACTGATTACAGAATGACAAAGGCACATTCAGGAGCTTCTCCGGGGTGCACACTACATGAGTTCCTCAAACCGGCCTCATCAGAAATGGCCCAAGCCACACGGCCTTGAGACAAGGACATTAAAGAAATAAACACAAAGAGAACGCCTCTGGCACTGGAAGGTGGCTTAGAACAGAGCCTTTCAGGAAGCAGTTTAGCAGATGAAATTTCTGAGTATCTAGACGATTCCAAAGATTGGACTTAACATCTCACCAAACATTAGCCAGCATCCCAGCTGCTCACGATTATGGATCTTCAGAGACAGTCAAGGGCTGGGTGCATTTTTGCTTCCCTCCCACTACTGCAAGCCAACAGTCACAATACATTAGAAATCCCGGCAGCTTAGAAATCTTTTTTTTCCTCTACAAACTGAAGGTCTCACCCATAAATTTGGATCTCATTAAAACTTATTACAAGCATCCCAATAGTCTACAAAATCTTGGTTACGAAATCCTGATGGCCCAGGAAGAGATACAAACAGCACTGGCATCCTGTCTCCAGCCAACACGCTTGAAATTGTGACCAGCTGCTACAATTACGTCATCTGAAGTGCACACTTTTTTTTTAAACCCTTGTAATCAAATACAATTTCAGAGACAGGTAGTGATATACTTCCCTTGTGGTGAACAATGACAAGTTGATTAGAAAGATAAACAACAGCTCCAGTTCAAAAGTTTTAATCACCAGAGGTGGCACTGCCTGACTCTGAATCTGCTGAGAATACTGAAAACCATGAGCTGACACCAAGTTCTTTAAAATTTAAAGTTTTATTTTGCCCACCATAAAAGTTTGATGAATGTATTCTCAGAGTGGCCGTGGAGCCTATTAAAATAGGTGAGATGAACTTGGAGGATATGATTTAAAAAAATAACTGCCCATCATACCACTTTTATAAGATTCAACCTGAGTTACCCTTTTTTTGTTTTTTTGAGCTCTCATAAGCAAGCAGGCAACACTTGTAACATATAACATATAACATATTAATGTAAGCTAATAAGGTAAACTAATTAAAATTCATTGAAGAGCAATACTTATAAGCCAGTGCCTTATGCAGATCGATGCTAACTACAGCTATGGAAACAAAGTGAAAAAGCCTTGCTTAAAACCGGCCTGTAAGAAATGCAGCTGACATGCATGTTCAAGATGAACAGTTCAAGAGACTTTCTGGTTTATTCAGAGGTCTTTTCAATCTCAAATTTCATTTCTTCTTTTTTTGTGCATCTACTGTACACTCTTTTGTCTGCTGGTTGTCTCCCTGCCCTCCACCGCGTGCACACATGAGCACACGTGCAAACACACATGCACATGGGCTCACCTGCACACACTGCACCTGAGGGGAAGGGCCACATGGTCACCTGGGCATTTCCAGGGTGGGCACCATCTGGCTGACAGGTGCTGGTTCAGAGTTTACAAAGTGAATTCACAAATTAACAGTAGATGTTAAGGGAATTGGAGACAGAATCACACATTGTTAAAAGTTTCCAGTTAAGACTTAAGGGCATTGGATTAGATATTTTCTTATTTTACAGTTGAAGAAACCAAGCAGAGGGGTGCGGTGTCCTCCACAGACACAGAATCCTACCCCTGGGAGCTGCGAATCATGTGTTTGGTTACTTCCAACAGCCATGGCCAGTAGTGTTCTATTCTGCAGATGGTGGTTACTTTCTTTACTTACTGCTCCCCACCATCAAAAGATAATTTGGCTTTTTAAAACTATGATGTACGGCTCGGTGCCTGTGGCTCAACGGGCTAAGGGGCCAACCACGTACACCTGAGCTGGCGGGTTCGAATCCATCCTGGGCCGGCCAAACAACGACAGCTGCAACCAAAAAATGACTGGGCGTTGTGGTGGGCGCCTGTAGTCCCAGCTACTTGGGAGGCAGAGGCAAGAGACTCGCTTGACCCCAAGAATTGGAAGTTGCTGTGAGCTGTGATGCCACAGTGCTCTATCCAGGGTGACAGCTTGAGGCACTGTCTCAAAATAAATAAATAAATAAATAAAAATAAAACTATGATGTAAAGGGAAACTGTATGAAATATAACTGAAAATCAAATCAGTTTGGTTAAAACTATGGGTTATCATTGACTAGACAGTTCTCCGTTTAGAGGATTTTGACTATTTTACTCATCTTTCCTTCTGTTACATGGCTAATAATTAGCTACATTACAAAAGTCTTCATTATGTTTTTGTTAATCATATCACCTTCCTCATTTTTCACAGTCAAGAAGGACTCCAAATTCAGAGATTCTATATGGTGGAGAGAACTGAAGCATGTTTAAAAATATTAAGAGGTTCTGAGGATGGCAGCTCCGGAGTATTGGTAGGAGACTGCAGACACTATCAATTGCTTCTATGAGCAGTTTATAACAGCATAAAAATATGATTATATTTCAGCATTAAATGAAAAAGATAACATTTAGCATCAATAACTAAAACCTAGCTGAGAAAAATGACAAGAAGTAAATACTCCAAAGATGGTGGTTACATTTAAAAGGTGGTGGAAGCAGAGATTATCATTTTCCTTCCTTTTTCTATATTTTAGAAATGTTTCTAAAATATTATAATGGAAAAATGAAACAATTTTAACAGAAATTCAGAAGTTGGTGTCTGTCCCTGTTTCTGTCTTCCAAATCCGCCAATTCCTGCCAGCAAGCCCCTGGAAAGGGCATCTTTAGAGCTCAGAAATGGCCTCCTGATTGAGGATATAAAGTAAGGAAACCTCAATGTCACCTCTTCCCTTAGGAGTTGTTTGAGAAATATACAGGTGCTGTGAAATTCACTCTATTTGTTAGAGTGAAAAACTTCCCACAAATGCCTTTTACTGCATTTTTTATGTTTTTAGAAAACCTGGAAAGGCCCTAAATAATTCACACATTCTTTCCTGGGCTTGGTTTCTGGATGTGTGCTCAATATTTTTCCTCATGACAGTAAGTGGCTTTCCTTCTGAGAGCTCTGATTACTATGCCACTAATGGCTCAATTAAAACATAGCTGTAACTTTCAGTTACCGGCTATTAAAAAAAAAAAAAGAAGAAGAAGAAGAAAATAAGCTCAATAGGAGGTAACCCTCCAGCTACTTCCTAAATTGCTTACAGCACATTCCCCCCCCTTGTAAAAAGCCATTTTCCTCCCCAAAAAAGTACAGTGTGGCAGTTGATGTGACTTCACTGCAGGTACCTTAGCTTGGAACAGCTTTTGCAAATCTCTAACGTAGATTGGCATCAAGGAATCGCAAAGCAAAGGCTGAAAAATTAACACTGCTCCTTCTCTTCTGGGAAAGGCTGGATGGACTGCCTGGCACTTGGAAATGGAGCTGCAGTTCCCGCAGGGTTAACTGATGCCGAAATGAACGAAAAAATCAGCTGAGTTCTCTCCTTTCCTCTTCACCATCTGCTTAACTTTCTACTTGCAAGTGCTCTTTCTACTTGGTAGACGTATGTGCTCATTGGGAAACTGTTAGAATGGAGATAAAGCCCTCGCTGGTCTAAGAACTCAGAATAAGATCTAAGCGGCAACTCAGGTGATTAAGGCCTGCAGCACAGTACGGCCTATGCTCCGTTTTTTCCCAAGGGGAAAAGCACCCAGCTCTTTCCTGTTTCCAGGGCTCACTGTTCCTGAGTCTGCAACAGAGGTATCACTTTCAAATAAATGTGCCTTCTCTCCTCCCAATTCCCTCAAACACGGCATGACCAACAACACCCCTTTATCCTTAACAAGGGAATATATAGGTTATTTATGCCCAGATTTTAAAAAAAAAGTTAAAACTAGAATTTGAGATCACTTACAGGAACATAATCAATACTCCAACAGAGGAAAGATTTTCTTTCAGTAATTCAACTCTTCAACTTTTGCACACTATGGCAAATAATGAATATTTCAGTTACTGATACTCTGAATGTGAAATGCTATTTTGATCTCTTCAGATTATGCTACTGCTGTCCTTGGAAATTTCTCTACGGAAAGCCCACTCTACTGAACTTGTACTTCAATTAAATAACATTAATAGATCAAATGCAAACCACATCTTACTACTCAGGATTTTTCTTAGTTTTAGATCCTTTCATTAGCATTTGTTAATACTATCTTAACAAGGACTCATAAGTGATAACTCGGAACTTCTTCCATATCCTACTTTGTGAGTCACACAGTCTCAGTCCTCATCTCACCGATAAAGAGTGCCTGGGCGTATTCACGTGCAGATGCTATGAAGGCTGAGGGTTGGTCATCTTTTAATCAAAAATAAGGTCCAAATTATATGGCACGTACAAAAGAGTAGAAAGACAACAGGGCAAGCAGAAAACTCAAAGCTCTGTGAGACCTTGCAAAAATGATAGCTGCCTGAGTTTTCCACTGTCAAGATGCCAGAAGCATGGTTTTAGAGCTGGAAGACATCTGAGATACTGCTCATGGTATCACTTTATGGGAAAATGGACTTTAGGAAGAGTTAGTGACTCGTTCAAGGTCACATAACTGGTTGGCAACAGGGCTGGGAATAGAATCTGGGTCTTGTCATTCCAAGTCCTCTCAGTTGTATCACAACACATCTCAATGCCTGAAATAAAAACTTTTTCATTTAGATGAAAATCTAAACTGGTGTTATGGTCTAAATGTTTTTGTCTCCCCAAAATTCATGTTGAAACCCAATCCCCAAGGTATTAAGAAGTGGGGCCTTTGGAAAGTAACTAGGACATGAAGGTACACCCCTTATGAATGGGATTAGAGACCTTATAAAAGAGGTCCCGAGACCCCCCCTCACCCTTTCTGCCATGTGAGGTTACAACAAAAAGACAGTTGTCCATGAGGACGTAGGCCTTATAGATGCCAGATCTGGGGCCTGGGACTTCCCAGCTCTGTAACTGTGAGCAGTTAAGTCTGTTGTTTCTAATCCCCCAGTCTAAGGCATTTTGGTAGAGCAGCCTGAAAAGATGAACATACTGGCTTCAGAATATTCATAAAAACACAATCTCTATTTTTACATACAGAGTATAAAAAACATTATTTAACTTTTTCCCTGTGAGTCAAGGTCACCATTATGAAGACCAACAACATTGATGAATCTGAAGGAGTCTGAATGCCAACAGTGACTCTGGTGCAGTGCTGGGGTCCGCAGCTCTCGTAGACCTGCTCTCTGAGCTCATTCCTTACTCTTTTCAGCGTCACTTCTCTAAGCTTCATCCCCTTTCCCCACCTTCTAAACTCTCATATTTGCTGAAGTTGATACTCTAGAATAATGACACGCAGACAAACACACAGCATATTTCTTGTAGCATTACTCATGCTGCAAAATAAAATTGAAAACAAACATCTAAAATATTGTGAGTGGTACTTTCAAATAGACTAGTACATAGCCATTAAAATTATCTGAATGTGAAGAGGCTTTAATGAAACGGAGTGCTTATGAATAAATGTTAAGTGGAAAATGCAGGATATAAAAGTACAAGATACCACATTTTAAAAACATTTAGAGTGGGGGAAATACACCAAATTGCCTATAATGGTAAGATACTAATAACTATTATTATACTGTTGGTCTTTCTACTTAATTATACAATCAAAGTATAACACTTGAAGTCAGAAAAAGAATTTAAGAAAGAAAATACCATGTTGGAAAATATGTCATAACGTATGGTATGGACTCCTGTTGTATGGACTTGTCCAGAATTTCCTGACCCTGCATTCACACACACACGATTTTGTTCACTTGCCATTTCTTTACTGAATTTCAGGTTGCTGGATAATTGAGGATGGGCAAAGCGCTGAGGTACATAAGTACTTAGAGAAGACAGAATACTCAAATGTAGAAAGAAAAGGTAGAAAAAGTTCTGAGCTAATGCTTTTAGACAAGTGTCTAAGGCAGGGGTGTCCAGCCTGCAGCCCACGGGCCACATGCTGATTTTGTGAGGACTTTTTGTTTATCTGTGTGTTGGATATCACAAAGTATGCACAGACCTTTTGTTCATTAGTATTTGTGTATTTAATGTGTCGTCCAAGACAACTTATTCTTCCAATGTGTGGCAGAGTAAAATAAAGGTTGGGTACCCCTAGAGGTCTTTGCTCCCATTAGTTGGGTTTTAGAAGTTTAGAAACCACAGACAGTGGTAATTTTCATTAACTCACTTAGGCTATCAATAGATGAGCATTAAAGACAAATTAACACATTGCCACACTGGAAACTTTTTTTCCTTGGGGCTACAGTATTTTATTATGAAAACAGGATAAAAACTTTGGAAACAAAATGATCTCTTCTAATTTAATGAAAAATCTGTGATTCCTATTTTGGCGATTATTTGTGACTCTTCATCTGCTAGAATGTGTTCCTCTTCTCTTCACAAATGAGTTTGCCATTTGTCCTTCAAGGTTTAAACTGATGCTTCCCTTAAAGAATTCCATAGGAAAGGAGAGCCGCTTTCATTATTCCCTGACTCCATACCTCACATTAATGTTAATAGCTTGTGGATATTATTATACAAGATATAACTGTAGAGCCACATTCCTCAGGGATTTTTCTCCCAAGGTCAGACAAGTATGTTCTATCTCCCCAGTGAGACTGTAAGCAAGATCCCTCTTTTCTACATCTTAAGTTCTTCCCAACATTTTCTTTTTTTTTTTTTTTTTTTTTTTTTGTAGTTTTTGGCCGGGGCTGGGTTTGAACCTTCCACCTCCGGCCTATGGGGCCGGCGCCCTACTCCTTTGAGCCACAGGTGCCGCCCATTTCCCAACATTTTCAATACTCTTCTTTCTTCCAACCACCTGGTATGATGTTCTGCATTCAGTAATGTTTACTGAGCAAACAAGAACCCATGTTAGGTGGAAAAGAACAGCTTGATTAGTGATTAGGAGGTTGGAGCCTCTGCTGTACAACTGAGTAACTGCATTATTTCAGGTAAATCACGAGTCTTCAGTTTTCATACCATACAATGGTTATGGGGTAGCAAGTGAATGGACTTAAGAGTTCCATGATACTGTAAATATTTAAATGTTATTTAAATATCGGTACTGATCACAACCATACTTTATTCCATTAAGGATGCCAGAAGAGATGAGTATGAATTCCAATGAGAAGAATATTCAAAGTAAGACAAATACAGAGACCAAACAGGCAGGGAAAAAGCTGATGTATCTGAAAAATTAATAAAGCAACAGCAAATCAGAACAGAGACATCCTGGGTAAGGCCAGAAATGTAGATCCTGCTTTAAAAGGATGTGAAGGGGTTTGAGGGAAAAATGTAAATGGGGACAGCTTAATAACTAAAAAATTGTATTAGTGTTAAGCAAATGAAGTATGTTTTTTTAATTGCTCTTCTGTCATTCAAGTTTGAAATCAAATATTAATGTCAGTATTGAGCATGCTTAGATTATGATGAAAATAAGATGGCATTCAAAAAACATTCTTGTGGAAACAAATTCTAGGCATTAAAATAAAGATTAATATTATCAACACTTGACCATTAGAATCCTATTATCTTGTACTTTTTCCTCCTATTTTTTTTTTTATCTTTTTGATAGGAAGAGAGGTATGGCAATTTTAACCAGGATATTTCTTCTGCTTAAGTTTAACTTTATTAAATTTTTAATCCCAAGTAACACTAGACTCATTTCATTAAAATTGTTTTAGATGGCAGACCACATCATATCATAGATTAAAATGGTGTCAGGGGCTCGGCGCCTGTGGCTCAACGGGCTAAGGCGCCAGCCACATACACCTGAGCTGGCAGGTTCGAATCCAGCCCGGGCCCGCCAAACAATGACGGCTGCAACCAAAAAAAAAAAAAAAAAAAAAATGGTGTCAGGAAGACATCTGGCTGTAATGCCGTTAAATCTCCCTTGGATGAGATGAACTTGGTGAACAGAGAGATGAAGTCTGGTATGGCAGTCTCTGTGTTGCTAAGAAAAAGTCAAGTTCAGTTTACCAGTTTTCCCGGAAAACTGAGGAAAATAGAACCTCTTTGGAAAAGAATCTGAAATTTTTTAAATAAATCAAATAACAGTTCTTGGGTTATTGGATGTGAAAGTTTTCAGCTGACATCCAAAATTTAACACTTTACCTGGTTGATAAAAGGCAAGAAAAATACCACTTAAGAAAAAGAACAAAAATGAAAAGGGATTTAAGAGCCAATTTTAGAGACTTTTTGACAAATCTTGCTACTGAAACTGCAGAGAAGAAACTATCAGTCTACGTTATATAACTGAATCCAGTTTGCCCTTAACCTTCTACCCAGAAAAGAAAGGTCCCAATTTTAACCAAGGTCCATAATGAAAATTTTTCACAAAACAACTGGGTGTGTATTAAAGACAAACCTACCTGCTTCGTCATAAGACACAGTCAATTTTTCTAGCATTTCTCTATCAATTGACAGAATCTGCTGCTCGAGGATGGTCTGGTAAGACAGTACACTATTTTCTTTGTCTTTCTCGTAGTCCTGAAGATGCTGCTTTAGGGCCTCTGGGAGTCGAGATTTTACATATTCAGCTGCAGTCTGCAGAAAAAAAACAGAACTCCATTAGTATTTCTCCTTTTAGCCTTTTCACTTACCCTCAGGTGCTGCAGACAAAACTCAAAGGACTGCGGAATGCACCCTCCAGACAAGCGTGTCCTTGTCAGGGTCATTTTTAGACTCCCCTCTACCTAGTAAAGTGCATCTTCAAATAGAGAATCACCAACCTCAGAGTTTTTTACCAAGTTGAAAGGTATAAAGATGATGAATTTGGTTTGATATGCAGGGTTAGTGCTTAGAGTTTTAACTATGACAGTGAACTCTGAAGGCCCCATGATAGTAACTTGGCTGGATGCATGCAAATGTGACCCTTCTTTGCCCTCTTCTAGCATGCAGAAGAGGGGCTCCCTGCTGAGATGACTGCCTATGCCATGTCATTCACAGCTGTGCTTTGCTTTGCTAGTCCCCACTCCTTAACAGTTCCACAAGAACACTTGTAAAGTGAGTACAAGGAGAGCCCTGTGCCAGCGCTGCTAACGAAGAAATGGGACAAAGGGCTCTGACACTATGATGCCCCTTAACCTAAAAAAAAACTGTTCACCACGCAAATGGTCTTTACTATACTTTTTTTATTCTTGGCGTTTTTGCTTCTACCTATCTGTACAACATGCTCCTAACATCTGAAATTATAGGCAGTGATTTCCATCAGGTCACCACATTCTACCTGGGGGCAGGAAAAGGGAAGATGTGCATTTTGAAAAAGACCTTTTCAGAAGATTCTGATATGTTCTTCTGGTGGGCTGGTGGGCTCCCTCTTGTTGAGAATCACAGTGCTAATTAAAAAGAACGTTACATGAGAAATTGACAGGATGGCATTTCTGAATCGGGATTTCGACAGTTCTGAAAAGGTACCTCCTGAGATGGCCGGTCTGGCCTCTCCCTGCACTGAGGTCCTGCTTCCCTTGCTAGTATCTAAAGTTGATATTCCGATGCATGAAACTATACATATACCATTTAAATTACATTCATAACCACTCAAAAAACCTTTAAACTGCTAAAAAAAGATAGCCCTTGGGACAATCTTTGCCTAGAATAAAGCAAAGACTCATCTTTTCATACATAGTTCAATTTTTTAAAATCCTGTGGTATAGTATAGCACAGGAGGGTGTCTATGGTTAACAGTGAGACTGTGTATTGCAAAACAGCGAGGAGAAAGGGTTTTGAATATCCTTGGCACAAAGAAATGAGGTAATTACATGAGGCGATGGATATGCTAACTACCCTGATTTTAGGATAACACAACATAAACATGTATTAACTCATGTACCCTACGGATATGCACAATTACAATGTATCAACTTTTAAAAATCTTGTACAGCTATTGCACAATTTATTATCAGTATGAGTAAACCAAACAAGAACGTACACTGGGAAAAAGAATCCCTATTCAATAAATGGTGCTGGAAGAACTGGATAACCACACGTAAAAGACTGAAACTGGACCCTCACCCTTCACCACTTACAAAAATGGATTCAAGATGAATAGAAGATTTAAATCTAAGGCATGAAACAATAAAAAACTTTGAAGAAAGTAAAACACCTGAAAATATCAGCCTGGGGAAAGATTTTATGAAGACTTCCGTGGCAATTGCAACAACAAAAATAAACTGAATAGCTTCTCTACGGTCAAAGAGACAACAACCAAAGCAAATAACAACCTTCAGAATGGGAAAAGATAGTTGCATGTTATGAATTGGACAAAAGCTGATGACTAGGATCTATAGAGAACGTAAATTAATCAACAACAACAAAAAACCCCCCAGCAATCCCATCTATCACTGGGCAAGAGACATGAATAGCAACCCTCTAATAATAAGACAGACGAATGCCTAACAAACATATGAAGAAATGCTCATCATCCCTAATCATCAGAAAAATGCGAATTAAAACTACCCTTAGATATCACCTAACCCCACTGAGAATGGCCCACATCACAAGTGTCAAAGCTGCAGATGTTGGTGTGGATGTGGAAAGAACACTGCTGGTGGGACTGCAAACTAATACAACCTTTTTGGAGGGAAGTAGGAGAATCCTCAAAGAACTCAAGCTAGACCTCTCATTTGATCCTTCGATCCCATTACTAGGCATCTACCCAGAGGAAAAAGTCATTTTATCACAAGGACATTTATGTTTAAAAGTGTTTATTACAGCTCAATTTACAATTGCCAAAATGTGGCAACAGCCTAAATGCCCACCAACCCAGGAATGGATTAACAAGCTGTGGAATCCTATTCAACCACTAAAAAAGACAGAGACTTTATACCTTTGGTATTAACCTAGATGGAGGTGGAATGCATTCTTAGTAATGCACCACAAGAATGGAGAAGCAAGAATCCAATATACTCTATTCTAATATGAAGGCAGTAGATGAGCTAATACAAGGGGTGACGGGTAGGAGGATGAGAGGGTCATCGTGTATGGCACACCTCTTGGGGGCAGGACACAATTGTTAGAGGGACTTTACCTGACAAATGCGATCAGTGTAAATAACAAAATCAGTATGAGTTAAACACACAGACATACTCCAGATGTATGATACATGCTCATCAATAGAGGTTCAGGTATTTTCACGTAGAGAATAGTATGCTCTATTGCCTTTGGCAAAAATAAAGTAGGACTCTGTGCACTGACCAGAAACAGTACCATGCCACGTTACTGAGATTACAGAGCAAAGCTCCAGAATATCCAGGGATAGTGCGTCCTTTCAATGTAAAGCATACATACGTCTCCATTGTATCTAAAGTTACACGTATGGGTGGGAGATATGGAAAGAGATATTCCAGTTCTGAAGGACACTTTACTTTTCAGATTTCTGTATTTCTTTTCCATGTTCTTACTATAATTTTTTTTAAAAATCTTTAAAATATATTTCTTTGCAACTTTACAGTTTTCTTTTTGAATGTTAGCACAATTCAGGATGAAAAGAAACTTGGTGTATCAATTGACTTCCCAGGAAAAGGCCATTGGGAAGAGATGAGAAGAGCCCTATTTCAGTCCTTAGAGTGGCTAAAGATAGCACACAACATTTTTTAATTTCCAGATTTATATTTGGATTTCCCTAAGTCAGTTGCTGATGAAATTACAACTTTAAAATATTGCCGAACGTTGTTCAATTTCTCTGCCAGGCAGCTGTTGCAGAACAAATAAAATTATTCCATAAAATGTAAATGGACTCAGCACACTGCAGGACATATTTAATTCTAATGTCTAATAATTTTCCTCTGACACTGGAAAATGAAGAGACACACTGCAGAATGACTATTTTTAAACTTTCCCTGTCTTGCTATTCAGTGTAATATCTGTCATTAACTATTTCCTTGGAATACCTCTGAGGTACAGGAAATAGTTCCATAATTCACATTTTACAAATAGTAATGTACTCTATATTATTGCAAGCAAACCACGTTTCCTTCCAATTGTGCCCACTGATTGCGTTTGAAATGAAATTTGCCCTTTTAATTACAATCATGATACAGTTCTTTGAACAGGCCTTTATCTTGGACTATATTGGAGTTGTATTTGGGCATTCCATTTCTAAAACAGTATAACTTCATGTGTAGATTTCCTTCTGTTGATAAAGATTCTTAAGAGGAATAGAAAGAAAGAACTACAGGCAAAATACTTTAGAGCAGTGGTTCTCAACCTTCCTAATGCCGTGGCCCTTTAATACAGTTCCTGTGGGTCGTGACCCACAGGTTGAGAACCGCTGCTTTAGAGCATCACCTGAGTATAAAGGTGATTTCTCAATGTATTCAAATGGAGGTTAAGCTCATTTTTGAACACAAGTTTATGTTCAAAAGCACTATTAACTGATCCTAAAGTTACTCTACAAGTCATACGTAATACAAAGAGCAATTTAAATCTTAAAAGTTCACTAAATCTAAAAATGAAGTGAAAATAAGATAAAAATATGTGATTACTTATCTATTCTTTAATCAATTAAGTGCTCCTAGAAGTCTAAGTCCTAAATTGCATATTCTTACAACCTAATTATTCCAGAGACAATCACATTATTTTTCCATTATCAGTATCTTGCACGTGTGTAGCATTTTGTGCTTTTCTAAGTAATTTATACCCTTTCCTTGCCATCTCTTCACAATAAATTTTGAGTGAAAGTAGACAAGTTACTAATTTGGGCCAATCCTTCATATCCTTTAAACTTTGGCCTAACCTAGCTTCTACAAAAAGCAAAGAGCATCCAGCAGTTTTCCAATTCTTGTCTTAATTTCTTCTTTTGGCAACGGGGTTGATTCTGCGGGGGACCCTTTGAGGAATCGCGCAGAGTGCACCTCAGACCTGCATGTGTGAGTGAAGGGTGGCCTCCTGGGGTGTTAATTCCCCCAGGCTGCTTAGATTTGAGATTATCCAAATGTATTCATGGTGGTATACACCACATATCTCCCCACCGAATTCGCATACCTTCATATTATACCAGCTTCGGCCTGGAGGACAGTGAAGGACTAAAGTATACCCTATAAAAAGAACTCAGTGAGCAAGAAGGATCAACGAAAAAGAAGATAGTTAAGAATTTAAACTCTGGGAACACAGTAGGTAGAATGTATTTACTATTATAGTGGTAGGTTCCTTAAGAAATAAATGATAAACATTAAAGAATCTGGGGAGTGAAAAAGTATATTTTAAGAGCTGCTAAGTACTTCACAATTCATCGTAAAAAGAAAACCTGTCTGCCAGCCAACTCTAATTTATTGACTGTCTGCTGAGGCAAGCATGTTGAACTTGACACTGTTGGGAGAACAAGTCTCTATCATAAAGGAACCTGCAATTTCAATACGCAAACAAAACACATGAAATACTGGAAAAAGACGTTTTACAAAGCAATACACAAATAGGCATGGATCTTAAGACAAATTGATACTTAGTATGTGAGCTATGGTAAGTTCTGAACAGCCTCTAGGGCAGTGATTTTCAACCTGTGTACCGCAAACATTTTTTTAAAGATCATTATTTTTGAAAGTAATTCAAAGCACAGTAAGTATATTCTTTTTTTACTTTTTATCAACATAATTTAAGTGTGCTGCAGAAGTTTAACTATACCTTCAAGTGTTCTGGGAGATAAATACGATTGAAAAACACTGTTTTAGAGAAGGCTTTGCCAATATAAGATGCTTCAGAATTTTAACATCTTTCAAAGTCTATGATTTTACACACTACCCTTCCCCCTCCATTTCACTTAACATACACACAAAAATACAGGATTTCGATTTGAGCAGACAGGGATCCTGAAGCTCCACTAAATTCGATGGGACAGACAGTTGAGGGCAACAGCTTTCAGCTGTAGTTACAGGGCACACACCCCTGACTTGGAACACGCACTGTCCGGGTTTGCGTGCTGTGAGTGGATGCGAGTTTCTCAAGCAGACCACAAGGAGACTAAAGCAAAGGGCTGACCTCTGTACCCACCACCCAGGGCATGCGTAACACTGATCTCCCGGTACGACGCTCCGCCTGGCTCTCGGGGTGTCTCATCAGTGACCTCTGTGAGGAGACTTTGGCTCTGAGAAAGACATACACGGAAATAAGATGGGAAATGAGTTCTGCACATACTGAACAGTAAAGGGGCTGAATTGGGGGAAATTTTGAAGTAACTCAGGGATGATCACAAGGTATCCAGAGGTTAAAGAAGAAATCATGAGAATCCTTCAAAATTCATTCCTGAGGCCGACAGAAGGGAGAAGGGGGTAATACTTTATTGCAGGCAAGGTTTCACTGCCCTTGAAGGGAAGTGAACGTGTTTGCTGATTTAGTAGCGGCCAACACACAGCCCATGTGTTAATTTACTTAGGTCCACCCTGGAATCATCTTTCTTGTGGTAACATGTCATTAACTTCTGACAGCTCCTCTTTGGCTCCAGGCACTTTAAAACCAAGTCAGAGTGAGTGCCCTTCCCACCAGGGAAAGGACATTCAGAAGGGAGTTCCCCTCTCCTGCCTGCCAAGAGTGTCATTTCTTGCCATTTTTAGCCTTTGACGCTTTTAATCTAGAGAGATTATTTAAATAAGAAAAGCATCTTTGAGTTGACCTTCTTACACTTCTGAATTCATAATTCTGCCTCAAGAAGGCAAATTTGATTCCTTCAAGAAGTATAGCATTGAGGGGAAAAGTCCCCGGCTTAACCCAGAAGGACATGAATGAAATCTTAACGCCTCTTACCAAGATTTAAGATTGCTCTGGAAAACCAATGCCGCTGACGTGCCAATGCTGGCACGTCGTGTGGCAAAACAGCCATGCGGAGGGCACAGCACTCAGGACATGAGGACTCGATTGTATGACCCACTGAATGTGGAGACTCAAGTTTTCATTTAGTTTAAATGAAAGGTAATGATGACTAAGTTACAGATTATTCAGGAAAATTCCTCTGGGATTCTTCATAATGCAAATCTTTAATAAATTTATCAATCATCTAATTGATATTTAATCTGATATCATATTCATGTGTAGCACCAAGTATGCCAGGGCATGAAAACATAACTCAAATCCCTCTTCCTATATGCACCCCAAAAAGCAGATGGACACCTTTATATATAAAAACAACTTACCTTCCTCTTCCAGATCCCTACTTTCTAACTGTGGGAAGATATAATTTAGCCAAGGTATCAAATATTGTTTGTCCATGTGGTGCCTTATTTGAATCAAAATCTACATTTAAAGTCTAACAGATTAAAACATGTATTTCTTTACAGTCTAAAGAAAAGTTGAGGTTATTTTCCTACTACCAAAGTGATGATGAATGAATTCTTTGCTCCTCATTTATCATACATATTCCAGGGAAAGGTTATGGATTCCACAGAATAGATGATACTAGATCCATGGTCTTTCTCTAGTTTTTTTTTTTTTTTTTTTTTTACAGTACACATACACAAACATTTAAGTTCTCTTGTGAGATGGCAACAAAAAGCGGCTTACCAGCAGATTTTTTCATAAATCTGTTGAGAAAACAAGCAATGCTCAGCCAAAGCAGTCTGGCTAAATTTTGTGATGGTTTACATTTGCAGCAGTTATGAAAGAAGAAAGTGTTTCACAGTCTATACACTTGAGTTCTATAGAAAAAAATGCAAAGTAATAGTCGCTTACAGAAAGAAATATGTTTTGTATTTTTAAAAATGACAGTTAATTATTGATAAAATTTTCTTCCATTTCTGAATCTTGAGCTATAAAGCTTGGGGAAATACTAACTTCCATGAGTGCTATCCAAATGCATTCTGGAAAGTTCCATGCAAAATGCTAAATGAAAATGCCCTTGGGAATTCAGGAAGCCAAAGGTATAAACTGTTGTAAATGAATTATACAACACTCATGAGATATAGATCACAAAGTAGAGCAGCCCCTCAGGGACACGGCCAAAACAGATAAAATGTTCCCTGGCTGCAAACACTGTCTGTTTAGGAGCAGTGCCAGGGAACCCCCACTGGGCCTCCCTGTTGGGTGGCTTTGAGGTACACCTGCAGAAAGTCGGTGTGGCCGGGCGGCAGGGAAGCTGCAGATCAACGCCAGTAGACACTAGCTTGAGAAGCACCTTCATAACCAGATTTAGGCCTCCCTGTACGTGCAGTGGACGTGTAGAGAAAGGCCATCCTTTCTTCGTGGGAGCTGGATCCAGCTTGGTAGGATGTAACCCAAGGAGGATCCTCGCCCCCAAACCATTTTCCCTTTCTGCTCTCTTTGATCCCTGACACTCTATCATCATAGCTTCAGTCTTTGGCTAATGCCAGCTCTTCCCCTAACAAAAGGCAAATGTTTTGAGGAAGAGTAATGGACTCAGGAACGTTCAGTCTTCGTGTGGACAAGCTGAGCAGACTTTTACCTTCCGGGGTGGACTAGTCCAACAGGGTGGCCTGGGGACAGGGAAAGGACTCCTTTAGGGAAACTCCACAGACTGGGACACCAAGAGGGACAGCAGAGACAGGACAGACGGAGCTTATCTACTCTGCGACTGTATACGGGGAAAACGCAAAGACCTGCACAGCCTGAGTGTGTGGGACTCCTCTTGAGCTCCGGCTGCCCCCCAAGCTGGGCTGAGGCGCCCCTGCCCGGCAGACTGCACTTGCTGCAGCTCACAAGGATAAAGAACACGTTCAACGGCGCGCAGGGCGCACACAGTTCGGAAACTTCTCCTGTTCAGATAAGAATGACCGCTCAGGTTGCAAAAGTAGCTTCTCAGAATGAAAGCTGTTGCTGCCTCCCTTGTCCCGCCACAGCCCTGTTTCACGTTCAGACCTCCATCATCACTCTCGGCCACTTCAGTGTCTCCGACTGGTCCCCTGTGTGCCTCTCCTCTAGTTCATGAGCAACTGGCAGGGCAGGACAGAAGATGTTTCACAGGTGAGGGTTTTCCTGTCACCTCGTCTGACACAGGCACACCAGAAGGCAAGGGTGGGGAATGAGCGCTTTGAGACCAGTTTGGTGTTCTGCGAGTGATGATTGTACACAACCACAAAGAGAGAGGAAGGACCACGCCCACAGCGTTTCCTCCTGTCTCCCTAACCTCTGCCTCTCTTCTGCCACAAAAGCATATAAATGTCACACTATTACACTTCCTGAGCACCTTATTTTATGCCTTGGGAAACCACTTGCAAGACCGCAGGTTTGGACAGAGCTGGAGCCTGTCGTACCTACTTATAATGTGTTTCCAAATATTTTTGTATAATTTTGAACCTGACTAAAAATCTTTGACAGTAATAGATCTTCTCCCCAGAAAAAACACACACAAACATCGAATGTCTCGTCTTGGGGATCCAGGTCTGAAGCTCCTGGACCGGGTCACAGAGAATCCTTACTAGATTGAGATCCACTCATGGGAAAGGCACTGGGACCGGGCTTCAGTTTCCCGGCAAAATTCGGGCAGTGTTTCTGCAGGGGTGGTCCCCCAACAGGGTGGCCTGGGGACAGGGGAAGGATTCCTTTAGTGTCCTTTAGGGGAAGCACACTCATGGGTCCTGCTCCATATTTAGTAAATCAAGTTTTTTAAAGAGAGCCTCTAGACTCTGCTTTTTTAACCTGCCCTGTATTATACCAGATTCACTAAGAGGTGAGAAACACCAGATTCTACCCCCTAGAGATTCTGATTTTACAACGTCTGGGCATGTGCATTTTTCCAATGCTTATAATGAATTTTAATATTTAGGGTTGCACAAAACCCGCCACAACATTAGTCCTCCACATTTCCCAAGACTCGGTTTGGCAAGGAAACATTTTTAATCTTAACCACATGCCACGACATTCCTGCATGGCCTGTCAACCCTCAGTGCCACGGGCTTTATGACTGCCAAGCTGCTCAGCCTTCCTGAAGCAAACCGGCTGACCTTGTGTACCTCTGAAGCCAGAGAGCGCCTGGAACCCTCTCCCAGCAGCGTGTGTGCAACCGAGCTGGTCTCAGCAAGCTGTGTGGAAACAGGCCACAAAATGACCTGTGGGAAAGCACTTTGAAAGCACAATGATTTCCTCTGGACTGTCCTCAGGCATGGTCAGAACATTGATCTGCAAGTGAAATTTTAAGTCCTGGAGAACTGCATGCAGCAAAACCTAGCCGAAGGGAAAGGAGATGGGCACTGCCAGCAGCGTTGCATAACTCTGCACACAGGGCTTGGAAGTCTACCTTATTTTAGCAAGAGGAAAGTGGGATACATAATTTTGTGGGAAAGCTATGATTTCAGCAGTGAATGCACCTGTTTGGATAAATACCTATTATAAGGAGATACATTTTAAAGTCTGAATAAGTAAATAGTGCATGGGCCTTATAGAGAAAGATGTCTTTTCCCAAGTCCCACATCCACTCCCATAGATGACATCCAGATGAGCAGGGACACAGAAGGGCTAGAACGACATCCTTTCAACCAAGTCCGCCACCGACTGTGTGTCAGACACCATGCTAGACCGGCAGAAGTAGACACGTCCCTGGTCTCATGGTGCTCACAGGCCACGGGGAGATAGAAATTAACAAGACTTCGAGAGGATACAACAAAAGGACCTCGACAGCCCAGTGAGGGCCGAGGGCGTTTCCCTGAGAAAGTGACACGTAAGCCCAGACCTAAAACATGATTAGGAGGTTCATGAGCACGGGGATGAGGGGTAAGGAGAGGCTGACGCAGGCAAGAAAGACAGCATATTGGATTGATGTGAATTTTCAAAAATGTGGATCTATTAGAGCCATGGGTGAATAAAAGTTGTATTCTTATAGGAGGAGAGAATTCAAGATTGATTCCTTCTGAGGTTTTGGAGACCAGCCCTTGGATCTATCGAGGGATAGATGCACAAGGAAAGGACACACATGCCTTACATTTGCCCACATGCAGCTAGTAACTTTCTCTTTGTTGGGGGGGAAGTTTCTAAATTTCTTTTCGTTAAAAAGAAAAGAAATGGGAAGAGGTCGTCTCCTCCAAATGGAAGGGAGAGCTGCTGATTCTTCATCTCACCTGGATCCCACTTGGGGCCCATTTTCATCCTAGGGGAAGCCAGACTGGACTGTGTCAAGGCAGCACAGCTCTTTGGCTCTTTGACATGTCTCTGCTTGAACTTCAAGGCTGGCAATTGGTAATGAAGCTTCTGTTAATCTAGCTCCCAAAGTAATCTTTCTTGTAAAAATGGCTATTGTGAATATTACTCAAAAGTTTTGAAAATTACTCGGAAAATGATGGCAAAAGATTGAAAATTATCTTACGGAGATCGGGAAGAAAAGAAGATGGCAGCTGAGTAACAGCTTCCTTGCGGCTGGGCACGGTGAGACCGGGGAGAGAGGACCTCAGGCATCTCTGGCAGGCGGGATCTACCCTGGAACTTCCCCTTGGGGACACAGGGAGACAGCGTGAGGCTTCTGGACACCCTGAGGAAGGCAAAAGCGGCGGAGACTGGGCAAGTGGTTGCGTCTGTTCACTCGGTCTGATCCTGTCGGCGGCTGTGGGTGGGGCAGCAGTGGGACTGCAGGCTGGAAGGGCCTTGCCTGTGAGCTGTTTGGGTTTCTTTTGGTCTTGGCACTCGGTTGAACTGCCTTGGGAGAACTTGGGCAGGAGTGTGGGGGTTTTTGAGTGTTGCCTGGGGCCCCAGACTAGGCCACTGGGCCAGAAAGAGCTGCCAGTATTCGGTGGTGGGCTGTGTGGAGCCATTGTGGGAGAGCTGCTCTGGCAAGCTCCATCCTCAGGGTCGCAGAACAGGCATCAGGCGGGAGCCGGTAATCTAGTGACTGAGCAGCTTAAAGGCGGGGACTGAGACGCCTCGTAGCCTTAGCCCTCAGGGGCATAGGGAGAGATTGGTTTTGGCACACGGGGTAAGCGGATAGCCACTCAAGGAGCGATCCCAGCCACAGCGCTTTCCTGGGAAAGCTTCTGCCTAGCCCAAGTTAGCAATTTAAAGTGTCTCCTAAGTAGGCTAAGGAGGATTTAAGCTCTCCAC
>CAUYRH010030016.1:0-14203 GCA_963574655.1 Perodicticus potto | reverse complement strand
AAATGGCCGGGCGTTGTGGCGGGCGCCTGTAGTTCCAGCTACTTGGGAGGCGGAGGCAGGAGACTCGCTTGAGCCCAGGAATTGGAGGTTGCTGTGAGCTGTGATGCCACAGCACTCTACCCAGGGGGACAGCTTGAGGCTTTGTCTCAAAAAAGAAAGAAAGAAAGAAAGAAATTGAATGATCATGTTGCCTTAGCCTGTGAGTAGCTGGGGCTCAGTAGCATATGCCACCATGCCTGGCTAATTTATTTCATTTTTTTAGAGATGATGTCTTGCTATGTTGCCCAGGTTGGTCTCAACTCCTGGCCTTGAGTGATCCCCCTGCCTCAGCCTCCCAAGTCATTGGGATTATAGGAGGCAGCCACTGTGCCGAGCCATAAGTGAGTGATTTAAAGAGATTTTACCCAGGTAGTTCTGAAGGAAAACCATAATTAAAGAAGCAGAAGTTCCAAATTTTAGCTTTCTGAGAACATTTGGAGAATATTGTATTTTTATGGACATAATCACCTTGCCAGGTTGGCCTTCACTGGCAAAAAGATTAGCCAGTAATGCACATCCAAAATCATGATATTTCTCGCTGTATTTCTCTAGCAGGCACCCTCCATCTGCAGGGTTCACACGGGCAAAGTAACTTCCATTCACAGGAGCTTTGTGTTCACTCTCTGTTTGAATAATTGGCATAAACTGAAAAGAAAATTAATCAATTTTAGCATCTCTATGCAAAGATAGTATCTTGAATAATGTTATAAAATATTTCATCCCTTTAAGACATTTCATGCATTTCAAGTACTAATATGAAAACATGAAATATGCTTATTTAATTTTATGTACAAAAGCCTAGAAAATGTTTAAATTTTAAACATTTTTTTCTATCTTGAACACTAGGCAAATTATATTAAAGTTTCTACAAAGAACTTCTTTTCTGTAATGTTCCGAGGAAAGACCTATCTGCAAAGAACTTGTGTTACTACAGACTAACATTCGCACCTGAAGAAGCTGTGAGAGAAGGGGCGGACTGAACAGATCATTCAATTTTATTTGTGAGATATGAAATGGTGATTTTTTATATAGTAATCGTATATATTAATAGCATATACTACTAATAACTATTAACTTTTATAAATAACCATCATAATACTGATAGTATTTGGTTTGATAGAGGGCCAGACCATTAAATTTAGATCATTAACTATTCCATTCATCTTCTGATTCAAAGCCACCTTCACACTAAAAGCAAAGATATATGGAGAAAGTAGGTATCCTATGATGTATAAAGACAAAAATTTTTTATAATCCAGGGCCTTCAGATTTATCTAAGGCAGAACCTGAACCACAAGAAAACATGGAACTAGGGGTCAGTGCTCCATTATTGTTGGGCCAATTAAGGCAAGTCCTGTAAACCAAACTGGTACCAAATGGCATCTAATCTGTAGACTGGTGTGCTATCAGCCATGTAACATACACTCGGAAAGTAGGGTTTTTGGCAGTAAAAGGAAGAATACAAACCAAATGTCAAATCCGCAAAATAAAATTACTGTATCTGCTTTCAGAGGTAGAAAAGAAAAACAGAGGGAAAATATATATATATATATACACATATATATATATATACATACATATACTGACCTCAGAATTAAACCCAAGAGTCTGAAATGGACCTGCCCCCGCTCCAAGAATAAAAGCTCCAGGCAGCTTGATTTCTTTTGCAATTTTATTCACATCATAAACCTATAGAAGAGGAAAAGATATTACTTACATTATAATTTATACAAATCCCCTGCTTTACTTTTTATTACTGAGTCTATTAGCACTTCCTTACCACACTGATGAATGGGTCTTCTAATAATAAACAGAGGAAGCAACCCAACTTCTACGATCTTCATAGGAATATGAAAAGTAAAAGCACACTTACTTTTTTTTGGTTTACAAGAGGCAATAAGTACGGCACACCTCCTACTTCTGCAATTCTAGTTTTCCCACAGATGCCTAAAAAAAAAAACACAAGCCATCTTAAAAATAGGCAGATATCTAATTTAAGAATAAAATGCCAGAATACACTAAGTCAATTTACTGAGTTAATTTATTCATTTTTCTATTCTCAGGAATAGAAGACATAAGTAACTAGTACCCCTGTGTGTTTTAACTACCTCTGTTTCTAATATCATAACCAGGCATAAGTTGATATAGTTGGAAGCATAAAGGCAATATTAAGTTGATGATAGAGCAAGGGCTAGAATTAGGGCCAAAGTTTGCATTGAGTAAGGTTTTTACAGTCTGTAATGCCATATTCCTTAAAAAATCTGTTTCAGGATGGTTTTTTTGGGCTAAAATTGTTTTTTAATTTACATTATTTTCTCTAGGCCTGGTGCCATGGCTCACATGTGTAATCCTAGCACTCTGGGAGGCTGAGCTTACAGATTTGAGACTAGCCTGAGCCACAGTGAGACCTCACTAAAATAGCCAGGCATTGTGGCAGGCGCCTGTAGTCTCAGCTACTTTGGAGGCTGAGGCAAGAGAATTGCTTGAGGCCAAGAGTTTGAGGTTGCTGTGAGCTATGACACCACAGCATCTACAGAGGGTGACAGAGTGAGACTCTGTCTCAAAAGAAACAAATAATAAAGTATTTTCTCTGTTAGAATATAAATTCTTAGATCCATACTGGGAAATCTTCTTCTCTGAAGTTCTTTTTTTTGAGACAGAGTCTCACTGTGTCACCCTGGGTAGAGTGCTGTGGTGTCACCGCTCACAGCAACCTCCGACTCCTGGGCTTAAGCGATTCTCTTGCCTCAGCCTCCCAGTTAGCTGGGACTACAGGCGCCCACAATGCCCAGCTATTTTTTGTTACAGTTGTCACTGTTGTTTAGCTGGCCCGGGCCTGGTCTGAATACACCAGCTTCGGTGTACATGGCTGGAACCATAACCACTGTGCTATGGGCACCGAGCCTAAGTTTTCTATTTTTTCACAGAGATAGTATCTTGCTCTTGTTCAGGCTGGTTTTGAACTCCTGATCTTAAGCAATCCTCCTGCCTTAGCCTCCTGAGGTGCTACGATTACAGCCATGGCCGGTTGGAGCCAGGGCGTGGGCGCACACAGCGAGCTCCCTGGCAACAGCGACCGGCTGCTCCATCCAGACGCCCAAGTGCAAATGCGACGGTCAACTCCACCCTGGCAACAGTGACAGGCCGCTCCATCCGGACACCCAAGTACAAATGCGACGGTCACCTCCACCCTGCGCTTTTCAAACCCTCTGCCTCCCCTATTCTAATTTTTAAAAATAGTTATTCCAGTGACTTTCCAGCTTAAAATTTTCCTTAAGAGCCTATCAAGCACCAGTATCCTCAAATGCTGATGAGCTGTTACACAAGTCCCTTCCAATTCACAATTCTTTACCACATATACTACATACTCAAACATTCCTTTTTGAGACAGTCCTACTCTATCGCGGTGGGTCACAGCTCACAACAACCTCAAACTCTCGGGCTCAAGAGATCCTCTTGCCTCAGCCTCCTCAGTAGTGGGGACTACAGGTGCCAGCCACAACACCTAGCTGTTTGTTTTTTCTATTTTTAGTGGAGAGGGTCTCACTCTTGCTTGAGTTGGGTCTGGAACTCCTGAGCTCAGCCTTGGCCTCCAGGAGTATGAGGCTTACAGGCTTGGGCGTGAGCCACTGTGGGCAGGGCCTAAATAAATACTTTCTTAAGACATTAACAAAATCATCAGGAAAACAGGACTATTGTAACTAAAGATGTTACGGAGTGAACACAATTCTGACAGGGAGAATTTAGAAAAAAATTCTACTAAAGACCAACATGGGAGTAAATATGATTGAAATGTTCAAGACATTTATGCAAGATTGGGGCTCCATATTGCCATTTAGTAGCCTTTGCATTATAGGAATGTTAAGCTGACACCCACGATGATCAAAGCCTCCCATAATTCAACATCCCACACAATTTTCTGGTTGTACCAAGAAATAAACAAGTAACCAATGTGTTCACCTGTTAAAATAAAGATTTGCACCAAAAAAAGGGATGAGGTGAGATTCTCTCCTTAAAAATGTTTCTACTACTAAAAAACCCACGTTTACAAAACAGTTGGTACAAATACTCCTGAGGCATGTGGATTGCATGAGCTCTGGGGCTGAGCAAGAGGAAGACCCCATCTCTAAAACTAGCCTCGCGTTGTGGCAGGTGCCTATAGCCTCAGCGACTCAGGAGGGGGAGGCAAGAGAATGGCTTGACAACAAGAGTTTGAGGTTGCTGTCAGCTATGATGCCATGGCACTCTACCCAGGGTGACAAAGAGAGACTCTGACTGAAAAAAAAAGAAAGAATATTCCTCTGGATTGTACAAGAAGGGAGACAGGGACCACTGAAAAGGCCGGGTGTATGATGTTAATCAGACTTGGCTTCTTTCTCTCTTGCTTCATCAGTGGCTGGTCGCTCCTCAATTTTAGTTTCTCCATGTTTTGCAGGTAAATTTTTATTTTCTTGGTTAGCCACTCAGCCTGTTTTCCCTTTGCTCCCCTTCTCCCTTTTGGTTGCACTTTTTTGTGTGAAGATTTATCACTCGCTGCTGCCTCTTTTGGCTTCGTTTCCACTTTTGCAGAAGCAGATTGAGCTGACAGCCACACCGTCTCCTCTTGGGTGACCCATGTTAATTTCCCTTGCTTCTCACTTCAAACAGTGATTCATCACTTGGCAAAGGGTTATAAGTATTTCATAGACGATTCAAATAAATACAAGGCTTTTAAGATTCCTTTTGCTCTTAAATAAAAACATACAAATTAAAGTAAGTTTCCACAAATCACTTGAACACTTAAAAACAAAACTTTTATGTGATAAAAAATGATAAGCTAGGATCTCATTTTATTTTTTGAGACAAGGTGTTGCTCTGTTGCCCGGGCTAGAATGCTATGACAACATCATAGTTCACTGCCACCTCCAATGCCTGAGTTCAAAGGGTCCTTCTGCCTCAGCTTCCCAAGTAGCTGGGACTACCAGGTGTCACGTACCACCACGCCTGGCTAGTGTTTTTTCCTTTTTTGTTGAGACAGGGTCTCCCAGTGTTGCTCAGGTTGGTCTCAAACTCCTGGCCTCAAACACTCCCCCTGTTTTAGCCTCCTGAAGTACTGGGATTACAAACATGAGTCACTGTGTGCAGACTAATTCTAGCCTATCAATGTCTATTAACCTATGCAGTTTACAAAAGTACATAAAACACAATCTTTTCCCACAGGGTATAAAATGAAATTTGACCAATATCAGAAAGCAGTAAGCACAGAAATTAAATACAATTTAGCCTAAAAGTTGTGACAGTATCCTTTATATGTAGATAATTAAAAATGGCCCTTAAAAATAATTCTACTTTCAGAAAAAGATTACAGCTGAAAAAACAAATGCTAATTGCAAAAACTGACTTACCTTTTACGGGAAAGGTAAATGGTTCCTTAGTCAAGTCAGGGCAATCAACTACAGAGACCTGCACGTCTGCAAAGTTATCTTTTAGTCCTTTCTGCATAACTAACAAAGACAAAGAAAAAGATTATTTAACATGAAGTAAAAGTTTGGCTGCCACATGTCAAATCTTTCCTCAACTTTTCTGTGTATCATACTCCCAATCTAAACTTGAGTGATAAAAAGGGACTGAGGTCTTACATAGGAATATAATTAGATATTAGACATAATAACTCCTAAGTATAATGTAGGCCAAAACATAACTCATCTACAGTGATTACAGACCGTTGAAGATAAGCAGGCTGTACTCAAGTGAAGACCACCTTCTTTTTCATTTTTTTTTTTTTGAGACAGGGCCGTAAGCTGTCACCCTGGGTAGAGTGCCGTGTCATCACAGCTCACAGCAGCCTCCAATTCCTGGGCTCACGTGAGTCTCCTGCCTCCGCCTCCCAAGTAGCTGGGACTACAGGCGCCCGCCACAACGCCCGGCCATTTTTTTGGTTGCAGTCATCATTGTTGTTTGGTGGGCCTGGGCTGGATTCGAACCCGCCAGCTCAGGTGTACGCGCCTTAGCCCGTTGAGCCACAGGCACCAAGCCGCTCTTTTTAATTTTTTTAAACACATTTTCCAGTTGTGTAGGGACCACCTTCCTTTTGGGGAAGAGATTACAAAAACATATTGATCTGGGAGGCCAAGGCAGGTAGATAGCCTGAGCTTAGGAGTTCAAGACCAGCTTAAGCGAGAGGGAGACCCCATCTCTAAAAACAGCCAGGCGTTGTGTGGGCACCTACAGTCCCAGCTACTCTAGAGGCTGAGGCAAGAGAATCACTTTACCCAAGAGTTTGAGGTTGCTGTGAGCTGTGACACCACAGCACCCTACCAAGGGCGCCAAAGTGAAACTGTCTTAAGAAAACCAAACCAAAACAAACAAACAAAAATACTGAAATGTAAACACTTAAACTGTTTAAAAAGCAATCACGGGGGCAGCGCATGTGGCTCAATAACTAGGGCACTGGCCCCATATACCAGAGGTGGTGGGTTTAAGCCTGGTCCCTGGCCACAACTGCAAACAAACAAACAAATAAAAAGCAATCACATGCAAAAATTTCAATGAAAATAATTTTTTTTTTTTTTGAGACACTTTCACTGTCATCCTTGGTAGAGTGCCGTGGCGTCACAGCTCACAGAAGCCTCAAACTCTTGGGCTCAGGCAATTTACTTGCCTCAGCCTACCAAGTAGAATAGGTGGGACTACAGGAGCCTCCACAAACCCCAGCTATTTTTAGAGACAGGGTCTTGCTCTTGCTCAGGCTGGTCTCAAACTGTGATCTCAGCCAATCCACATGCCTCAGCCTCCCCAAATGCTAGCATTACAGGCATGAGCCACGTCACCTGGCTAAAATAAAGAAATTGTTGAGCAAAAGAAGCCAGATACAACAGAGTACATTCTGTATGACTTCATTATGTATTTCAAAACAGGCAAGTGATCTAAGTGACAGAAGTCAGAATGGTAGTCACTTCTTGAGGTATAGATATGGACAGGGAAAGTGCACCAAGGAACCTTCTGGGATGGTGGAAATATTTTATATTTTGATCTGGATGGTAACCAGATGCTAACATTTATCAAGCTGTACACTTAACATGAGTGTACTTTATCCGGGCATTGTGGCAGACACCTGTAGTCCCAGCTATGTGTGTGGCTGAGGCAAAAAGAATCGCTTAATCCCAAGAGTGTGAGGTTGCTGTGAGCTGTGACGCCACAGTCCCCTACCAAGGGTGACACAATGAGACTGTCTCAAACAAACACAAAAGACTGGTGTACTTGATTGCAGATATGTTATATCTCAATAAAGATGTAAAAAGAATAGGTACCTCGCAGTTAATAAATCAGACAAGATATGATTTGCATTCAAGGTGCCACAGACTCAGTTATAAACATAACAGTAACTTTTAAGCATCAGAAGTTCTTACAAAATTTCTGATAGTAGGCTCGGGGCCTTTGGCTGGCTATTAAGCAATCTGTGTTGCTAGTATTCTTTGGCCTCTATTTCTATTCTATCAGTCTGTCTTCCCTGATAAGATAGGACAGGTAGGAATATTTTGGGGGGGGTACCTTTTTAGAACCTTTTCATTTCTATGTTTCTGTTTCTCTTCTATGGGTACAGTATCTATTCAGTACAAAATAGAAATGTTATACAAGTTTTTTGGCTTAGAATTTACTTTTTACTTTTACTAAAAAGCTTATAGCAAGAACTTAGTCCATTTGTAATTGGTAAAAATTAGCTTTTGCTATATTTCCACTATGAATCTTATATATTCATAAGCTTACAATCATTTGTCTAGGTAGGGGGATTTTCTAATCAATATGCTTTTTATTCAATATATCTGGTATGGAATGTTATTTCTATATGGCCAGATTTAGGATGAATTTATGTTCTTAGAGAGAATGATTCTAAAAGACTGAACTAATGGCTGACACTACTATCAGGAATTTTTTTTTTTTTTTTTGAGACAGAGCCTCAAGCTATTGTCCTGGATAGAGTGCTGTGTGCATCACAGCTCACAGCAACCTCCAATTCCTGGGCTTAAGCGAGTCTCCTGCCTCAGCCTTCCAAGTAGCTGGGACTACAGGTGCCCGGTTATTTATTTATTTATTTTTTTGGTTGTAGTTGTCATTGTTTGGCAGGCCCAGGCTGGATTCAAACCTGCCAGCTCTGGTGTATGTGGCTGGTGCCTTAGCTGTTTGAGCCAAGAAGGTTACAAGAGGAAAGTCCCAACAAAGCAAAAAATGCATACATTTCTTAACATGGATCTTATCAGGACAGGGGATCTACCAGGATAACACACTTTGAAAAATAAGGGAAGGTTCTGTAGATACCAGAATAGACCCCAAAGGCTGCCAAAAGTCAACAGTTAAGAATCAGGAAAAAATGATTCCTGGTATCATTTTTTATTATATTTCTTTTTTAGAAGCAGGATTTTGCTCTGTTGCCCAGGCTGAAGTGGAGTGTTACAATTATAATTGAGGCTCACTACAGCCTCAATCTCCTGGGCTCTAGTGATCCTGCTTCCTTAGCTTCCTGAGTAACTAGAACTGCAGGCATGTGCCATGATACCCAGCTAGTTTTTGTTTTTTGTTGAAACAGAGTCTCACTTTGTCACCCTCGGTAGACACAGCTCACAGCAACTTCAAACTCTTGGGCTTAAGCGATTCTCTTGCCTCAGACTCCCAAGTAGCTGGGACTACAGGTGCCCACCACAATGCCCAGCTATTTTTGGGTTGTAGTTGTCATTGTTGTTTGGCAGACCCGGATTGGATTCGAACCACCAGCTCTGGTGTATGTGGCTGGCACCCTAACCACTGTGCAACAGGCACCTAGCCACCCACCTAGATTTTATCAATTTTTTTGTAGAGGAAGGGTCTCACTTTGTTGCTCAGGCTGGGCTCAAACTCCTGGCCTCAAGTGATCCTCCCATCTCTTGCTTCCCAAAGTGCTGGGATTACAGACATGAGCCATCGCGCCTAGCCTCCTGGCTTCATTTCATGTCCCTATTTTTTTTGTTGTTGTTGAGATAAGAGTCTCACTGTGTCACCCTCGGTAGAGTGCTGTGGCATCACAGCTCACAGCAACCTCAAACTCTTGGGCGTAAGTGATTATCTTGCCTCAGCCTCCCAAGTAGCTGGGAGTACAGGCACCTGCCACACACCCGGCTATTTTTTTGTTGTTGCTGCAGTTGTTTAGCTGGCCCAGGGCCAGGCCACCCTGGGTGTTTGTGGCTGGTGCCGTAACCACTGTGCTAGCACCGAACCTCATGTCCCTATTTTTGTTTTCCTTTTTAAAATCCATTTTCCTTCCTTTTAATTTACCTTGGGAAGCTGCCTTAAATTCTCATTTGAACAAGGTAAAATACATTATAATATACACAGAAAAATCCAGGCAAATTCACCAGCATAGGGAGTCTGGCATGGGGAGAGGGGAGAAAAGGGACATATTGGAAACATGTTAAATACACAACAGTAGGTTATATGTTTTAAAAATATTGTAACTGATAAAAAGTTAAAGCAAAATTATGCAACTCTTTGGGAATCACACATAGTTAAATACCAGATCACTATAGTAGTCATTTTTATCCTCTAAAATTGGTATCATGAAGAATCTACAAATGGTGAGTTTAGTTTTTTTAGAGGGAAAGAATTTTAGACTTTTTCAATAAAAATAAAATAGAACAGATACTGAAGTGGAAAATGAATTCTGCATCAAAAGTATTTTTATATGATACAGGTAAGCAGCAAGACGTAGACATATCTTGGAATCTTTAAAAATATTTTTCTTGGAATTTTTAAAAATCAAAAGTCATTATTTTTACCTCCAGCAAGCTCCTCCAGACTTGGCACATGAAAAGAAAACTCAGCAAAAGCCATTTTCTTCTTGCGGAGTGAGGTTGTACAAATAAAGCTATTTATTCTTGGTTAATTATCACAGGAGTTCACAGTTGCTGTTATCTCAGCATGAAGAGCTGCTCCTCTGGAAGTGAACATTAAGAGTCACATAAGGAAGGCAAAAGTGCAGTTAGTTGTTTTCTGGGTTTTGGGTTTTTGTTTTAATGAGGTTTCTCCATTCTGCCCAGGGTGGTCTGGAACTGCTGCCCTCAGTGTATCCTTGTACCTCAGCCTCCCTGTAGTGGCTGACATTAAGGCACCTACCACTAAACCTGGTTTAGCATTTAGGTTTCTCATTTCTAGCAAGTAGTACCAAGTAGCTGGGACTACAGGTGCCCTCCACAACACACGGCTAATTTTAGACACTGAGTCTTGCTCTTGCTAAGGCTGGTCTCGAACCCATGAGCTTAAGGCAATCCACCCTCATCCGCTCAGCCTCCCAGAGTGCTAGGGTTACAGGTGTGAGTCACTGCGACTGGCCTATTACTTTTATGATAAAAAATTTAAATTATTAATAGGAATGGAAACTTCTATGGAATGATTAACTTCTGAAATTCAAACTTTTATTTTTATTTAAAAAATAAAGATACATTTTTGGTAAACAGCTTTAATGTTCCATTATTCTGATAATCTAACTCCTTATAATTTGATATTATAAAGTATACTTAGCATGTTTTTAAGAAGTAGGTATACATACACAGAGTTTAGTACCTTACCTCCAGCATGCAGCTGACTAAGTGTGCAAGCAGAGGGAGATGAATCAAAGGAAGGCAGAGGGAAAAAAAAAGGAATTTGAGGTGGGTGGGGGAATCCCACTCTACACCAATCACAACGAAGAATACAGACAAAACTCTTCCAGGCATTTCAAAGAGCACTGTAGGAGTTCTCATTTTAATTTTTCTTTCATTAAAATTAATAGAACATCTCATTGATCTGAATAGTCTCTGGCTGTAACACGTTTCACTAGCAAGTGAAAAGTTCTCTTTTGGCATCATTTGATAAAATATTCTTCCAAAATAATTTTTTTAATTTTCCAAATTTTTATTTTTATTTTTATTTTTTTGAGACAGAGCCTCAAGCTGTCGCCCTGGGTAGAGTGCCGTGGCGTCACAGCTCACATCACCCTCCAACTCCTGGGCTTAAGCGATTCTCTTGCCTCAGCCTCCCAAGTAGCTGGGACTACAGGTGCCCGCCACAATGCTTGGCTATTTTTTGGTTGTAGTTGTCATTGTTGTTTGGCAGGCCTGGGCTGGAATTCAACCCACCAGCTCTGGTGTATGTGGCTGGCGCCTTAGCTGCTTGAGCTACAGGTGCCGAACCATTTACCCAAATTTTTAAATTTTAAATTTTCACAGGTTTCTTAGAAACTGGGTTTCTAGTTTTGGTGATACTTTCCAACAACATAATCCTCTGCAAACATGCTACTGCATACATTTAGGTTCTGACATTTACTTTAGCACTTCATCAAATACCAGCTTTTATTATTCTTTAATTATTTAATGTACATAATCTGATCTCCCAAATATAAATAACCGCTGAAAATGAGGCCTAAATCCTATATAAGCATACTTCAATTACCTTATAGTTTTGAGTTGAATAATCTATAATTGTTCAGGAATGAGGCATTTTAACTTATTTTGAAATAATTTCAGATTGACAGATAATTACATACAAATTATTCTTATATATTCCTCACCCAGACTTCCTGATTGCTGACATTTTATCACATACTTTATCAAGCAACCAGCAGATACTAACTTATTTATGAACATTCAAAGTCTGCACAAGGAATAGCACATTCGATTATAATGAAGATAAAAAAGCACTTTAGATATTTTTGCCTACAGTAGGAATAAGGACTCAAGTTAAAATTCAAATATAATCTTAATTTTATACCCTTTACAATCTCTTAAAAAGGTGGGTTATTTTTGCTTGTTTTATGTCCCCACCAAAATAGAAACGAAGTCCAAATCTTAGAGGCTGCAGCTTGCATAACCGGTTTAAAATGTGAACTTTGTAGGCCAAGAGAAGTGTGCATGGCAGTGTGCCAGGAGAGTGTGCACGCATTTAACGTGTGTATAGCAAGTACAGAGAGTTTGGAGTTAAAGTGTGTATATCCAACAGTATCCTGAACCCCATAAATGCATCTATGTACAAAGTTATGATTTAATAACAAATAATTAAAAAAATAAAAAATAAACAAAGTGATAGCAGAAGGGAGTTAAACAAGGTTCTCCCTGGCTCAGCGCCTGTGCCTCAAGTGGCTAAGGCACCAGCCACATACATCTGAGCTGGTGGGTTCGAATCCAGACCGGGACCACTAAACAACAATGACGGCTACAACCAAAAAATAGCTGGTGTTGTGGCCGGCGCCTGTGGTTCCAGCTACTTGGGAGGCAGAGGCAGGAGAATCACTTGAGCCCAGGAGTTGGAGGTTGCTGTGAGCTGTGATGTCACGGTACTCTAGGGCAACAGCTTGAGGCTCTGTCTCAAAAAAGAAGGTTCTCCCATAAACTCAGAGAGGCTCCAGATGTGAAGCCTTGGGACAGATGGGAGGCAAACAATATTCACCCTCCCGATTTAATTAATTGGTTGGGTGCAATGTAAAGAAAAAGGTAAAATTCATGCTAACAGAAAACACCATGACTAGTTGAAAGCACTACCACAGTAGAAAGATCTATGTTAGTTCCTGTCGTGGCTCTTTCTCCTCCTTTTTTAACAAAGGATCTTGCATTTTCATTTTGCACTGAGCTTCACAAATTACACAGGTGGGCCTGTGCCTGAATATTGCAGTGAATAAGATGTGATTATGATCTGGAACTTTCAGTCACTGCACGGATCCTGTGGATGAAGTGAGCTGCCTACAGAACCGGATTTTTTTTTTTTGAGACAGAGTCTCAGTCCCCTCAGTAGAGTGATGTGGCATCATAGCTCACAGCAACCTCAAACTCTTGAGCTATAGCATTCTCTTGCCTCATCCTCCCACGTAGCTGGGACTACAGGCGCCCACCACAACTCACGGCTGTTTTTACAGACGGGATCTTGCTCTTGCTCAGCCTGGTCTTGAACTTCTGAGTTCAAGCAATCCAGCCGCCTCGGCCTCCAGAGTGCTAGGATTAGTGGAGCGAGGCACAGCGCTCAGCAGGTTCAGAATTTTTTATCCCCGGAATTGTTCTATATTGGAGCAAAACTGGGTAAAGAGACCAGATTACCGCAAGGCCTGTCCAATCCTAAAATGATGTTAACTATCAATTTGAACCAGAAAGTTTTGCTGGTTTATCATATGATATAACAGGCCTGAAAGTGTAAAAATATCAAATGAGTTTATTCCTTTTTCAGATTACTTTTGGGGAAAACCCCGTTAAAACTAAACTAGTTACAGTGCTTTAACTCAGTGATGGGCCAGGGAACTTAGGGGAGGGCGGGGGCGGGGAAGCGAGGAACCGCCCCCCCAGTCGGCTCCTGGGGTGATGATTAAACCCCCCCCCCGCCCCGAGGGACCCTCGGGGAGGGCGGGGGCGGGGAAAGGGGGAACCCCCCCCAGTCGGCTCCTGGGGTGATGGTTAACCCCCCCGGAGGGACCCTCGGGGAGGGCGGGGGCGGGGAAACGAGGAACCCCCCCCAGTCGGCTCCTGGGGTGATGGTTAACCCCCCCGGAGGGACCCTCGGGGGAGGGCGGGGGCGGGGAAACGAGGACCCCCCCCCAGTCGGCTCCTGGGGTGATGGTTAACCCCCCCCTGGAGGGACCCTCGGGGGAGGGCGGGGAAACGAGGAATCTCCCCCAGTCGGCTTCTAGGGTGATGGTTAACCCCCCCCCCGGAGGGACCCTCGGGGTAGGGCGGGGAAACGAGGAACCCCCCCCAGTCGGCTCCTGGGGTAATGGTTAAACCCTCCCCCCCCCGGAGGGACCCTCGGGGAGGCTGCGCACCCGAGCAAGTCCAAAGGTGGGCAGGGCAACCGGGCGTGCGACGTGCGGACACTGGCGTCCAGGACAAAGGCTAAGCACTTGGAGTTCACCGTCAAAGTGTGAGCATTCCGCAATATTTCACAACAGAAGAGATTTTTTTTGCAGTTTTGGCCGGGGCTGGGTTTGAACCCGCCACCTCCTGTGAGCCACAGGCGCCGCCCCAAACAGAAGAGACTTTTGAAGGCGAAGCACAAGCCCCGCACACCCCACACCCCACAGCCCGGCCAGACGACAGCAGACAACCCAGCTGCGAGGCTGTTTCCTTACAGCTCATACCCGGCCGCTCGGTCCACCGCACACTTTCGTTAGTCGTTCGCCGAGAGGCTCCAGGCTGTTCAC
>CAUYRH010030015.1:0-10264 GCA_963574655.1 Perodicticus potto | reverse complement strand
TTTACCTCTTTCATGTTTACATGGATGGAGCTGTAACATATTCTTCTTAGCAAAGTATCTCAAGAATGGAAGAAAAAGTTTCCAATAGGAAACTTTCCATAGTAGGGTACTCAGCCCTACTATGAAACTAATTTATAGCTTTCATATGAAAGCTATAACCCAATTATAGCCCAAGAATAAGGGGAAAGAGGAGAAGGAGGGAAGGGGAAGGGGTAGGATGGGTGGAGGGAGGGTAATTGGTGAGAACACACCGATGGTGCATCTCACAAGGGTACATGTGAAATTTACTAAATGTGGAATGTGAATGTCTTAACACAATAACTAAGAAAATGCCGTGAAGGTTATGTTGACCAGTTTGATGAAAATATTTCAAATTGTATATAAAACCAGCACATTGTATCCCCTGATTGCATTAATGTACACAGCTATGATTTAATAAAAAAAAATGTACCATTTCTTCCCAGCCTTCTGAACTACTTCACTAAGGGACCATGCCTGGAGCCATCTTTTTTTTCCACTTTCTATTTTCTTTCTTTTTGATTAAGATATCAAGCTTTGGCCTCATTACCTAGTGTGGAGTTTAATTACTCATTCTAGTTAAATTTCAGTAAGTGCGTTAGTAAAAATATAAAGTCATATAGCTAACGCCTTGTGAGAATGAAATAAAGAGATTTTTTAAGTGGAATTTTCTTATGGATGCTGACATGACTTTTCTATTGTGAATTACATGTATGTTATGCATGTAACATGATCTATCTCTCCATGAGGTCCCTTGTTCTTTAAGGATAAAAATTCTATTGAAATCATCTTTGGAGCTCTTATCACTCCTAGTCAAGTATTTTGACTATTCTAAGCATTGAATCCATGTGTTCAAACTAGCTAATTTTATTATTTTTAGAGTTAGTATTCAGTTATTTACCTATTCAAAATTGTCTTTACCTATAACATCAAATTAAGTATAACAGAAAAACTTAGAAGTTCCATTTATTTTTTTTCTTGCCACGTTGTCCAAATGGTTAAATATTGGACAAAACCAATGTGTTATGTTACATTCCTAAGAACACTTAGGAATCTAAAAATAGACCTGGCATTCGATCCTACAGTTCCTCTACTAGGTATATATCCAGAAGACCAAAAATCACATTATAACAAAGATATTTGTACCAGAATGTTTACTGCAGCCCAATTCATAATTTTGGAGAGTGGGAGCAAGACTTGATCCCCATTGGACTTTATGCTTCCCAAGTCGTCTCCAGAAAATGGAAAATAAATAGTGCTATTTGCCTAAATAGAGCCAGGAGAACAGCTCAAATTGGACTTTAACAAGGACACATCCAATAACTATGACACCATCATGCATTTGTCCAGCATTTGAAGTCACCAAAGTGCTTTCTCATTTAACAGTCATGGCAACAGGAGGTATTATGATCATTTCACAGATAAAGAAGCAGTTTTCAGTAATGCTAACTTATTTGTGCAAATCACCTGCCAGCAGCAGAGAAGTCAAACTTAAATCCAGGACTTTGGAGTCTTCTGGATGCACTGGCCACTGTATGACACTGAAGTATACAGACTTGGGACAGCACAAGACAAGTAATTGAAAGATGCATCTTTTGGTTCAAATGCAAAACAGTTAATTTGTTTTAAATAATATAAATCAAATATCAAATTATAGCTTAGAGAAAAAGAAAATAGAGTTGAAATGAAGGCAATATTTTTTTTGTCAATAAAATTGTTTCTTTGATTTTTTTTTTCTTCTCCTGCATGGCTGACTCTCAGCGAAACTAATCAAAGCAATTTTATATTTATTATTTATGCCTGCTCTGATAATTTGGTCCTCTAGAAGGGGAGAGGGGACTTTGTCACGGAGCTAAGCACTCACACCTGCCCCAGGACCTGCAGAAATGGAAACAGGACCACAGCAAGGTAAAGCAATTGTAGACTCATCTGTTGTCTCTTGCCAGCACAGTGACTCAGCAGATCAGTGACAGCACATGTGATCTACAAAGTGGCTGCCACTTCACTTCCATCCTCCAAATCTTCCCTAAGAATCTCTTCTCTGGCCAGTGTTAACTAGAAACATACAGGACAGGAAATTCTGGGAAATGTACTTCAGTCTAGCCAAGTGGACAATCACAAAGCCACCACAATTCTCTTGTTTTACAGATGTGAAGAATAAGTCTTGGACAGGTTGTATAGTGTATCTAAGATCTGTCACAGAGTTGAGAGCAAACAAATCCTGCTAACTCCTGTGCATTCTTTTCATATGAACTGGGTGACATATAGGATTTGTTTTACTTGCCAAACATACAGATTGGTAGTAGCTGCTTGGAACAATGGACTATGAAGAATTCTGAGGGTTAGAGTTTCTTTATTGATTAGTGATGTCTGCTGTGGGCACAAGAAGAGGAAGAGATGATACACGTGCCTCAAATGTACCATCCTGTTCTAACCTGTTCTGCTTACTTCTGAATGTTTTTAAGTTTTTTTAATGAAACACTGAGGTTCTCTTGAGAAAAGAGGACTTCTAAGGGAAAGGATAAATAAATCAAAGAACTACATATATTGATTAGAAGAATTTAAAATTGAGGGCAAATTTATAGAGTTCACATCAAGAAGATAAACGTTCTCATAAAACACCACTGTTGGAAATAGAACAAAGGGCTAAAAGACCATTTCTTCTAATTTCTGGAAACAGGGTTGAATAGACTTTTCTTATACTTTCTTATCAAGAATGTATGCAGAAATTCATACTGATTTACACTTATAAACATCCTTTTTGATATGAAAATTATAAATATAAAAAACTTGATATTCTGCAGTCAACTATTATATTAAGTGAATTAATCGAGTTTTCACTGGTGTTGATCTGAAAGCTGAGTTTTTCCCCTGAAGCAGTATCCAGCTAGGAATTAAAGAAATCATCTCCTATTTGGATGCTGGTATATTCCAACAAGCTTACATAAAGCCTCCTGATTTATAGTCAACATTTATCTTTTCTATACATATGCTTTATCTCACTCTTCTCAATAACACTATGAAGCAGGTATAATTTCTGCTTTCACTGATAAAGAAATTCAAGTTCACATACATGAAATTGCTTATGGCCACGTAGCCATGTAGTTGCTAAGTGTCAATATAATAATTCCAACCCAGGTTTATTGACTGCAAAGCCTGCTGATTCTTTCCCGATGGCTACTTCAAATGTGCATGCTGACCTTAGCTAGGAGCAAATACTCTTATTTGGGAGCTGTCTAGGGAAGAATGCACAGAAATTTTGCTTTCTATCTGTATATACACATACTAGAGAAAGATTAAGAACAAGAGCATAATATGGAACGGTGGTGGAATTTTTTAAGTTTCTAGCAAAATCCAATCCTCAAGTACATGCCTCTATTTTTATATTTGCTTTAGCTTCACTACAATAGGTGCTCCGTTAAAGCAGAAGGTGAAAATAGGGCCTTTCTGCACTGAATATATTATGCTTGACAACTATAGATGTTGAGGATAGGTGAGAAACTGAGATATGTTTCTTGCAGATAAACCAAAGGAGAGAGAGAATCACAAGGCTTTGCAAAGGGAATTAACATTTTCTGTTGGTGGTTGGCACTCTGAATCCTAATCTTTGCAACCATGGTCTAATATTGGTCTCATCTTTTCAATTAAGGAAAACGCTGAGGTTCGAAAAGCCAGAGAAAGTTGCTTGAGGTTCCAAAGCGAGCAAGATTTAATTATTCTTACTCTCAAAAAGTTATTCCCTATAATGAAGTAAAACCTCCTTCTTGTTTTATCCTTTGAGGGTCATAAAAGAAGTCTAAATTTTTATGCCATAAATCTTTATGGATAGGTAAACGGGTTTAAACCAAAAGATAGAAATTACTCTTAAGGATGATTAAATACAATCAAGCAATAGACAGCAGAGACATGAGTCCACATGTCTATACGATGGAACCATTTCTCTAGGGCAATCTCATTTTAGTCCTTAGTGGCAACAGCCACACTAACAGTAGCTACCATGAACTCAAAATCAGCTGAGTACTCCCCACAATAAAGACATGTATTTATTTTTCTCTGAAATTGAGTATCTGAGAAGAATAAAACATAAACACATTTCCTTAAGTCATACCATAAGAGGTTGGAGCCTAAATTTGAATGCCATGAGTCTGACACCACCAGGGCATTCTAAATCACTATATTCTATAGTTTATGGCTAAAAATAGATTAGATCCTAAAAAACTGGGGTGAGGAAGAAGAGAAAGTAAGAAGAAAGCTTCACTAAAAATTCAATATCTTTCTCCTTCTCCCCACCCCCATCCCTCCACATCCCCCAGACTACTGAAGGTCCTAGAAATTTAATGATGCAAGCGCAGTCTTTTTTATACAACGTGAAGAAAACTAGGTGCCCTTTAAAGATTTTCTTTTTTTTAAGATTAGGAAACAAAAAGAAATCAGAAGTAAGCCAAATCAGTACTGTAAGGTGGAAGCCTAATGATTTCCCATGAAAATTCTCTCCCAAATTGCCCTTGTCTGACAAGAGGAATAAGCAAGAGTATTCGGTAAAGTATTCTGGTGACGCTTTCTCAGGAATTTTTCTTCTAAAGCTTTAGCTAACTTTCTCAAAACATTCATACAATAAGCATTATTGTTCATTGGCTCTCCAGAAAGACAATGAGCAAAATGCCTTGAGCAGCTCACAAAGCTGCCTCCCTGACCTTTGCTCTTGACTGTTCTACTCTAGTTTTGATTGGCAGAACACTCCCACCTCGTGGCAGCCATTGTTACAACTGTGTATCATCTTCAGGATTGCACTGGTAAAGCCTTCTTTCATTTCCTGTTACAATTCTTCAAAGAAATGCTTCAGGATCTTGGTCTCACTTGTCTCAAATTCGTATGGAAGCTCAGCTTTTTGTCTTGAGTTGATCTGAGGACAACAGATGGGGCACCTATCAACTGGAAAGTTGGCTTGACTTTAATTTTTCAGTCAGAATTGTGTAAGCTAAACCAATTGAGATGTGTCCAGTGTTAGCTATTGTTTCTGCTGTTCATCGCCCACTCTCTTCAACAAGGGTACAAACAAGATTATTTTTTTCTTTGAAAAGTGATGTGGATGGTCTACCACTGTAGGTTGCATTGTGAACATCAACTTATTCCTTCTTAAAACCAGTCACCTATTTGTAAATTGCTGATTTCTTTTTTTTTTAATTTTATTAAATCATAATTGTGTACATTAGTGCAATCATGGGGCACAATGTGCTGACTTCATATACAATCTGAAGTATTTTCATCAAACTGTTAAACATAGCCTTCATGGCATTTTCTTAATCACTATATGAAGACATTGGTATTCTGCATTTAGTAAGTTTCACCAATACCCTTCTAAGATGCACCGTAGGTGTGATCCCACCAATTCCAAATTGCTGAGTTCTTCAGGCCATTGTTCCCATACATTTTCATAAAGCATTGATGATTTCATCATTCTTCTGCCCATGCTTCACCATAAATTTGATATTTATTCTTGCTTCAATTTTAGCAGGATTCATTTGTTTTGATAGAGGCCCTTTTCAAACTGATGTCTTATCCGTCTTAGTGACTCAAACTAGATCCTGTTCAGACATGTTAGAACAAGTTAGTACGAGTTTATTTTGGTGCAAAACAAATTATGAAATCTGTGCATAGTTGTTTTTCATAACATACACATTATTCATAAACTTTTTAAAGATCCCTCCATATTTTGCCAGATCTATATCTAAGTATTTATTGTAGGGGGGGTGCTAATGGTAATGGTAATGTGTTTTTAATTTAAACTTCTAGTTATTCGTTGACATTATACAGGGAAGGAACTGGCTTTTCTGTGTTATTTTATATTTTACAACCCTGCTATAATTACTTATTTGTTACAGGAGATTTTGCTGATACTTTTGGATTTTTCTGTGCAGACAATCAAGTCTTCAGCAAAGAAAGTTTTAGTTCTTCTTCCCAATCTGTATACCTTTTATTTCCTTTCCTTGTCATATTGCGTTAGCTAGGATTTCCAGTAAAATGTTGAAAATCAATGATGAGAGGGAACATCCTTGTCTCATTCCTGATATTTGTGTAAAAGCTTCAAATTTCTCACCATTAAATATGATGTCAGCCATTGATGTTTTTGTAGGTGTTCCTTACAAATTGATGTAATTCTCCTGTAGATCTTGCCAATATATTTTTCTATTGACATGATTATGTGGTTTTTCTTTAGCCTATTTATATGATGGATTACATTAGTTGATTTTCAAATGTTGTAGCCCTGCATAGCTGAGATCACATTTAGTCATGATGTGAAATTATTTTTGTACACTGTTGGATTCAACTTGCTAACATTTTGTTGATGATTTTTGCATCTATGTCCTTGAGAGATATTGGACTGTCATTTTCTTTCCTTGAAATTTCTTTGTCTGGTTTTGATATTAGAGTAATGCTGGCTCCACAAAATAAATTAGGAAGTATTTTCTCTGCTTCTATCTTCTGGAAGAGATTGTAGAAAATTGATACATTTTCTATCTTTAATTTCTGGTAAAATTCACTGGTTAAACCTGGTAGTTACTGTTGGAAGAGGTTATTAATTATTGATGGAATTTCATTAATAGATACAGGTCCATTCAGATTGTCTATTTTTACTTGTGTGGGTTTTGGAAGATTATCTTCCAAGGAATTGATCTGTTTCATCTAGTTACCAAATTTGTGGATGTAGAGTTCCCCATAGTGTTCCTTCATTGTCCTTTTAATGTGCATAAGACTTGTAGTAAAGTCCCTTTATTTCTTTCTGATATTAGTAATTTGTGTCCTATCTTTTTTATTCTTAGCTACATACAGGGTTATCAACTTTTATTGCTCTTATCAAAGGTTCAGCTTTGGACCGCATTAATTTTCTGTACTGATGTCCTGTTTTCAATTTCATTGATTTCTGCTTTAATTTTTATTATTTCTGTACTTTGCTTACTTTAGATTTACACTTTTTTTCTAGTCCTTAGAAGCTTAGATTATATTGGATTTTTTAATGTTCTGACATATGCATTCTATTTTATAAATTTTCCTCTAAGAACTGCTCTTACTATATCCCACAAATTTTGATAAGTTTTATTTTTATTTATTTCAAAATATTTATTTCAGATTAATACATAGGTACAAATAATTAGGTTACATTGTTCATATTTGTTAGGTAAAAGTCCAAGTTGCAGTTGAGCCCTACACCCAGGAAGTGCTGAGATTTCTCTTCTGACCCATGTGTTACAATGTGTTTAATTGCTAAGTATTTGGAGATTTTTGTAAAGTTTATCTTATGTTATTCATTTAATTCTATTGTGGTCTGAGCATATGCTGCTCTGTAATTGCTATTTATTTAAATTTTCTAAGGCATGTTTTAGAGTCCAAAATTTGGTCTATTTTGAACTTCCATATGAGCTTGAGAAGAATGTATATTCTGTTATTGTTGAATGTAGTATGTACATATCAATAATAACCAGTTGGTTGATGGATTTGTTGAGTTATATTCTTTCTGATTTTCTGCTTGCTGGATCTATCCATTTGGATAGAGGTGTATTGAGCTTCTAACTATTATAGTGATTTATCTATTTCTCCTTGAAGTTCTGTCAATTTTTTTCTCACATATTTTGATGTGTTGTTATTAGGCACATATAATGCATATGTCTTCTTGGAGAATTGACTGCTTTATTATTTTGTAATGCCCTTCTTCATTCCTGGTAATATTCTTTGCTTGGGAAGTCTGTTCTGTCTGAAATGCAGACAGCTATTATCTTTCATGGCATACTTTCTCCATTTTGTGCTTGTCATCTATGTGTCTCATTTAGAGTGGATTTTTTGTATATAACATATAATTGGATCTTGTTTTTTAATCCACTGTGATAATCTTTGTCTTTTAATAGGCACATGTAGACCACTGGCATTCAAAGTTATTATTGATGTAGAATTAACACATACCATTTTTGTTACTGTTTTATGTTTGTTATCCCTGGGGTTTTCTCCCCCTATTTTTTGTCTTCTACTCTTTTTCTGCCCTTCATGGTTTTAACTGAGCATTTTATATGACTTCATTTTCTCTTTCCTTAACATATCCACTATACTACTTTTTACGCTTTTTTTTTAGTAGTTCCCTGAAAGTTTGCAATATATAGTTCACTAATCTGTGTCTACCCTCAAATAGAATGTGCATGCAAATGTGCCTAGGTGCAGGTTTTTTAAAAGGCATTTACCCCGCATGGTATTCTTTGAAGTTCCTGTATCTGTGGTTTGGTATATGACATTAATTTGGGTAAATTCTCAGTTATGATTGCTCTAAATATTGTTTCTGTTCCTTTTTTTCTTTATCCTCTTTCTCAAATTCCCATTTTGTGTATAACTAAAAAAGGTTTTGTAGTTATCCCGCAAGAATTATGTTTTTCAGGGCTTTCTTTCTCTTTGCTTTGCAGTTTTGGAGGTTTCCACTGACATTTCCTCAAGAGATGAGGAGATTCTTTCTCCAGTGTGTCCATTGTACTAGTAAGTCCACTGAAGGCATTCTCCATATCTGTTACACTGGTTCTGATCCTTAACATTTCTTTTTGATTTTCTCTTAGAATAGCCATCTTTCTGCTTACAGCATCCATGTCATCTTTTTGTAGGAGAGCCTTTGGCAAATTAATCATTATTGTTTTAAATTCATGGTGTCAGCATCCCTGGCACATCATTTCTGTCTGTTCGGACTTTGTGTTTTGCTTTTTAGCATGCGGTATAATTTTTTGTTGACAGACATGATGTACCAGGTGAGTTGAACTGTGATGGTATGGTGTTGGGGGAAGGGAAAACATTCTATAGCTTTATCTCAGTGTTTTAGTAAGCCTGCCTCCTGGGACTGTAAACCTCACCCATGTTTTCAGTTTGTTCGTTTACTTTTCCATCTCTTAGGTGGAAAAAAGAAGGGTAGAGTGAGCTGAAGTTGGGCATTTCCCTTCCTTCAAGTCAGTTAGGCTGTGATAAAACCCAAATGCAATGGTTTGCGGGCAGGCCTTGTTAGGCACAGCAGAGTGCTCTGATGTATTTCAAAATCACTACTTTCTCCCTCCCTTTATTGGAAGCCCTAGGGAATTTTCAACAATCTTCACTGTGAGAAGCTGGCATGGCTCCTGCAGGTACAATTCATAAAAGTGTGGCCACTTCCTAATGACTGGGTCCCCCTGGAAGTTTTAACTCTTAGACTTGTCCACACTGTGTCTCCAGCAAAGTTAATTAAGGCTCAGATTTTTCTATAGCAGAGTTGGTTACAAGGTGGTTTCTGCTATGGATTTCTGCTCCAGTAAGTTGTGATTCTCTGTGTATGCTTACCTGCCTCTTCAATTTTGAGGGTAGCACGTTTGCCCTGGGACCTCAGCTCTCTGATGGACCTACGAAGAATTGTTAGTTTTCTAGCTTTTTCAGAGTTTTATTTCTTGTTAGGACACAATGGCAATTTCTAAGCTCCTTGCATGGTAGACCAGAAATATGAAGTTCTTCAGTAGCACTGATGTGGCAGTCATTGTTCACATTGTCCATCTATCCTTTTACGATGGGGTCTGGGTCTCTTCTTTGCAGTGCTGCATACCCATTTCTGAAGGTGAAGTGCCTGATATAGAGAAGATGCTTGGTAAGGCTTTGTAGAATCTACCAAATATCTTCTCTTCCAATATATATCCCAAGATAACCTCAGATTGTCCTTCTACTTGTGTGAATTCTAGGTAAATTAAAAGTATACCTGTTCTTCTATTCTTAGTTCAACACTTGGTTAATTGGGGTGCACTGGAGTACAGCTTCAGCTACGGAATCCTGCCAAAATCTCTTGTGTGGTTTAAGCCTTTCTCTGTGGGAGACTGAAATCCTACTCCAGAGTTGTTATTGGTACCTTTGAATTTGTGCATGATCATGATACTCTGATACCATTATCTCTAATCACACTAACAACTTTTGTACTATGAATAGACCTGCCACTCAAATTTGTTGCTGCTATCCAAATATTCATCATTAAACACAGGTAAACCATAATTGCTAAGTCGTGGAAGAAGCCCAGGTGCCCATCGACCCACAAATGGATTAATAAATTGTGGTACATGTATGTATACCATGGAATACTATGCAGCCTTAAAGAAAGATGGAGACTTTACCTCTTTCACATTTACATGGATGGAGCTGGAACATATTCTTCTTAGCAAAGTATCTCAAGAATGGAAGAAAAAGTATCCAATGTACTCAGCCCTACTAT
>CAUYRH010030012.1:0-15897 GCA_963574655.1 Perodicticus potto | reverse complement strand
AGAGTATATACAGTTTTATGCTTGGCAGGAGTGTGCCATGGCACCCTAGTAGGGGAAGAAGGTCCGGTTTTTAGAAGTTCTCTCCCATAGGGTAAAATGGGAGGACATTTGAACTCTGCTCGATTGTTTGTATGGAGGTATGGAGTATACTGCGAGCCATTCTCATGGGGGAGAGGACTTCCGTCCCCTTGGCGATGGATTCTGTACCTTTTGTTTGTATCCTTGGGGTCGCAGGTCACCTCAGCAGGGTTGATGTGCGTTCTTCAATCTTCTCTTTTGGTTCAGATGTGAACCATCAGCTTTCTTGCTAAATTTCTGTCCTTTAACTCTCTTTCTGGACGGGAGCCTCTGTGGAAAGCTGGCAACAGAATGCCATCTTGGCTCCACCCCCCCCCTTTTTTTTTTTTTTTAGACAAAGTCTCAATATGTATCCCTCGGTAGAGTGCCCTGGCATCACAGCTCATAGCAACCTGGAACTCTTGGGCTTAAGCAATTCTCTTGCCTCAGCCTCCCAAGTAGCTGAGACTATAGGTACCTGCCACAGTGCCCAATTGTTTTTTTGTTGGTGGTGCACTTGTCATTGTTGATTTTTAGCTGGCCCCTGCTGGGTGTGAACCTGTCGGCCTCGGTGTAGTGCCTGGCGCCCTACCCACTGAGCTATGGGCGCTGCTGGAAATAGTATTATTTTTATTTCCATACTAAACATTAGTGATGTTAAGCAAATAGCATTAGGAATAGTAATTCTTTTTTTCTTTTTTTTTTGAGACAGAGTCTCACTTTGTCACCCTTGGTAGAGTGCCATAACATTATAGCTCACAGCAACCTCAAACTCTTGGGCTCTGGCAATCCTCTTTGGCTTCCTGAGTAGCTGGAACTATAGGTTCCTGCCATAATGCCTGTCTAATTTTTAGAGACAGGTTCTTGATCTTGCTCAGGCTGGTCTTGAACTCCTGAGCTCAAGCAATCCACCAGCCTCGATCTCCCAGAGTGCTATGATTACAGCTGTGAGCCACTGCACCTGGCCTTTGGATAGTAATTCTTTACCTTAGTGAGTCTGGCTTCTAGATGGCCTATCACAGAGTTATGTATTTATACAGTGGACTTAAAAACTTAATCCTCACTTATTAAGTAGTCAGTATGGTTTTATCCCTTTTGTAAATAAAGCAGTAAACTTCCAAATATATGATTACTATGATCCAATTATAAATGTAACTAAATGACCATATCATCAATACATTTAAGAAGCAACACAACTGGTCATTGCACTGGAACAAAAAATGATTCTGAGATTTCAAATTTGGTAAGGTAATATTACTAATGATAATAATTGAGCAAAGAATGATAGGATTGCTTTGGGAGAAAAAAAAATTTTTTACACTTGATCTTAGCCAAAAGGCCGAGAAGTGATAAAAAAAATTTTTTAAACCATAAGAAAGGTCTGTAAGATTCCTAATGCAGCTATAAAATATAAAATTTTATTTACTGATTTATAATAATTTAGGATTTCTATTTTTAATATTATTGTTATTTCTGCCATTTGTCCTCTCTAATCTTTGTAATGCTTGTCTATGTAGGATTCAGTTTTGATGCTGATAGGATTCTGAGTTAATGTTAGTAATAAATACAAAAGGACAGATAAGAGAAAAAAAGACAAGTAGGAGTATAATAATCAAATTTCAATCATGAAAGCAGACTCACAGTATATTGTATATGTGAATGTATTATATCAGGTAAACCCTCATAAGCTCCGTGATCTATTCAAAATTTCTACCTGATTCACAGCTCTCTGGTTCATAGCACTCTGGTTCACTCTGGCTTTGAATGGTCAAAATCTCTGTGGAGCAGCAATTTATCAATCTATCCTCAACGTCAACTCCATGCTTGGCAATAAGATCTGAAAAAAAGAGAACTACTATCAGCCAAAGTACCATTAAATTAATTTTTTGTAAACTTGTTCATGGCTTTTTCCTTTTAATGTATCTTCATTGCTATATTGGAGGCGGATTTTCTGTTAAGAGCAGCGGTTCTCATCCTGTGGGTTGTGATCCACAGGGACTGTATTAAAGGGCCATGGCATTAGGAAGGTTGAGAACCACTGGTTTAGAGAGAAGTAGAGATTTAGACTTCTGAAGAAAATGCTTACTCAGGTGAATACTCCCCCATAGACAGCCTCTTTTATTCCTCAACCATCAATCAAAATTACTAAAGGAAAACAAAATGGGGAAAATGTACATAATCATTGGAAGCTAAGCTGGGGTGGCAAATCCAAAAGTCACAAAGTTCAAAGAGTGAGATCTATGCCTCATTTAGCTGGAATTCTACTTGTTTATGTTAATATTATCATTTTGGTACATATTCTCCTAGGTGTCTGACACATTTTGCTTATCTGTTTACTTTTTATCTTTTGGCTTTCTTTTTTCATTTATGTGTGACTCTTGTTAACAGTATACATGGTAGTTCTTTGTTTTGAAGACATAGTTTCTCAAGTTTTTATTAAATGTTCAAAACAGTCAATTTTTTTTTTTTTTTTGAGACAGAGCCTCAAGCTGTCACCCCTGGGTAGAGTGCTGTGGCATCACAGCTCACAGCAACCTCCAACTCCTGCGCTCAAGCGAGTCTCCTGCCTCTGCCTCCCAAGTAGTTGGGACTGCAGGCGCCCGCCACAACGCCCGGCCATTTTTTGGTTACAGCCGTCCTTGTTGTTTGGTGGGCCTGGGCTGAATTCAAACCCGCCAGGTCAGGTTTACGTGGCTGGCGCCTTAGCCCGTTGAGCCACAGGCGCCGAGCCAAAATAGTCAAATTTATAGATAGTTTTACTTACCATTAGACTATGGGAAACAGGGAGAAAGTTATTGCTTGTGATATCCTTGTAGCAGGTATCTTTACTTCTGTCCTAAGCAGTTTTGCTGCTATTGTCACAACTCAAAGGTGTCTGGGACATTATCCATCCCCTGTTCTTTCAATACATAAGTTTTCTTGTTAGAATTCCTCTGTGGTAATTACTGTTTTACTTCGTTAGCATCACAGCCAAGTGAAGGCTGGGAATATAATAATACAATCACTCAGTCAAGTCATTATCTATCTTTTCCTTTAGCATTTAGAGTTGAGATTTGTATCTTTCTAGCAAGCCCATGGTCCACCCTGCAGTTTTCAGCTCCAATGTATTTTGAATTCTAGTATAGCATCAACCCACTTTCTCAAGTTGGCTTTTCATTCCTTCACTTTGAAGTGGCGGCTGACCAGTTATTCCCTTGATTTAGTCTTATCTGTCTGAATTACTTCATGTGATCTATTGATAGTAAGTATCCCTGTTCTCAACAGATAGCATAGATGTTCCTTCATTCCTTTGTGAAATTTTTACCTTTGATGATTTCAAATGGAACTTGTAAGAGGACATTTAAATATTTGGGCTAAATTTTTAATTAAAAATAATTCAATAATATTTAGTAAGCCTAACTGTGAATGACCATGTAAATTCTAGGTTATGACTCTCCCAGTCATCTGATTCCAATCCTGACTCTGAGTTTTTTAATGTGATCCTCTCTATAGTTAACTAAGATAAGTACAGAACTTTATGGTGTCTATATTGTATATAAGAAAATAACGTTTTAAAAAATTAGTATAGTTATAGGTATTTTAATTTTATTTGTATAATTATCTTGAAATGGCAGATTCATTTCAGAGAAGTTTTAAGCCTGAAAGTCATATAAAGAGAATGACAATGATGAAAGAATGTCATAAATAATAATTCATAGTTTCTTGGGGGTTTTTTTGAGAAAGTTTCACTCAGTGGCCCTTGGTAGAGTGCTATGGGATCATTGCTCTTGGCAACCTTACTAAGTCTCCTGGGCTCAAGCAATCCTCTTGCCTCAGCCTCCTTAGTAGCTGGTACTACAGGTGCCTGCCACTACGCCTGGCTAGTTTTTTTCTACTTTTAATAGAGATGATCTCACTCTTGCTCAAGCTGGTCTTAAACTCCAGAGGTCAAGTGATACACCTGCCTTGGCCTCCCAGGGTGCTACGATTACAGGGGTGAGCCACCACTCCCGGCCTAATTCAGAGATTTTAACATGTAATCTTAGAATATTTTTACAAATATCTGGAGGTTCAGAAAGTATTTTAATGTATAAGAACCTGTGTAGGATGGCGCCTGTGGCTCAGTGAGTAGGACGCTGGCCTCATATACTGAGGGTGGCGGGTTCAAGCCCGGCCCCGGCAGAACCGCAAAACAAAAAAATAGCTGGCCATTGTGTCGGGCGCCTGTAGTCCCAGCTACTCGGGAGGCTGAGGCAGAAGAATCGCCTAAGCCCATGAGTTGGAGGTTGCTGTGAGCTAAGTGACGCCACAGCACTCTGCCGAGGGTGATAAAATAAGACTCTGTCTCTTAAAAAAAAAAGAACCTGTGTAACAAACATTATTAAGTTGTTATTACAAGTGATACATTTAAAAATCAATTCTTTACCTCTTTTGAAAAGCTTTTCATTTTCATCTACATAATTTATTATTTCTGGCATTAAATTTAATGACTCCTTCAGCTCTGAGGGTGATGGAATATCAGTTTTTTGTTTGAAGATTGTAGATAATAAGAATTCACCCTTTAAAAAAAAAAGAATTCATACTTAATAGGAAAACTTGATGCTGAAATAATATGTAGTTTTTAGAAGCTTTTAGGGAGGTTTTCAAAAAATGTATTTTGACTTCATAAATGGATAATATTTCTTTAAATGGTATACCAAATTTTAAACTAAATTCATACTCCAAAACTTGTAATGCTATAGATACATTTAAAAACCAGAAGTATAGCAAACAAGAAAATATTAATTACAAGCAATGTTCTGTCTGAATAATGTCTTTTATGGTGGCTCATTACATTAGTGATGCACAGTATCTCCAGATGCAGAAATGTCTTCTTTTTGACTAATAGCAAATTTAAAACATTTTAAATTAAAAACAATTCTGCAGCAGATGAGAGATAGTAAATGGAGAAAGGGAAGAGATGACAGAATGGAATGGTTCTTAACTGTACTCCATGGAATAGTTTTCTTTTTCATTTCAACTGGAGTCTTTGACAAGTGAGACTAACTTCATGTATCACTCTCAGAGTTAATAGGGGTGGCAAAGGAGGACTTGAAACAAGAGGCCAATAATTAATTAACACTTTTACCATCATGTTAAGCTTTTAATTGTAAAGAAACCCTTTAAATGTTCCTATCCTTCGAATTAGTAATAAAAGTTACAAGTATAAAAAATTCTTAGTCACCCTCAAAATAACTTTTTTTTTTAATTTAATTTTTTTTTTAAAGAGTAGCCAAGTGCAGTAGTGAGAAGGGGGAAAGAGTAGAACAAGGAGTTCAATCTGTAACTGACTGTGAACAATCAAGTGAGATAACTCACTATCTTTGGACCAGCCCTCAAAAAAACTTTTTAAGGTAATTTTGTGCAAGCATCTAATCTATATAGGCCTAGCTTTTTTAGCTCATTGAACTGCAAATAGTTATTGTACTCTCACCTACTAGAATTCTTTACATACTAATATCATATAATGATTTTGTGTGCTATAGGAACTATATGCTAAAAAGGAAAAGTTTGGTCCTTAAAATGCAAAAGATAAAAAAATATAAAATGCAAAAGATGCTATCTTTTTTATTAAACACTGACAGCACATAATATTTCATTTTAGATCACCTATATTCTTACATCCTCCATGAGATCACTTCTCTTATAGCTCAAGTACTATCTATTTTGTGCATAACTCACAAACCAACATTTCCAGCTCCAGTCTCCAATTGGTAAATTAGACAGTACTACTTACTTAATTTTCTATACCAGGTATATTGATGAGAATTATCAGGAGAGGTTTTCAAATTCCCTATATCAGACCAATTAAATCAAAACACATCTAGGTAGGACTCAGGCTTCAACATTTTTTTAACTCCTCAGGTACTTCCAAAGTACAGCCAAGGCTGTGGACCATTATTTAGGAGTAATTTGACTCTTTAATGCACATTTATTAACATTTGTTCCATTATCAAATCTTTTTAATGTGACAATTATAGATAGCCAAATTATACAGTAAAATTCACAAAAGTGTGCTTTACTACTTTTATAAAAATATTATTGGAAAAAAAGTACAACCTTTAAATATTTAAAAGATAGTTAAACCTACTGTATCTTCTAGTTTCTCTTTACAAAAGTTCTCTTCATACATACAAAAGTCTTCTTTCACATAAACTTCCAGGTCTTCTTGAAAAGAGAAACATTCCCTTAAAAAGACATTTATTCGTGTTTACTAAAAGCACATCACACACCAAATGTAGCTAATCAAACACTTAAAGATCAAAATTAAAGTGAAGGTAAAGCAATAATCAATATTATTATTGATAAAATCTAAATTTGTGATCAAAGACTATTTTTCTTTCTTAAAAATATTTACAGCATAGAGCTTAACTGTACCTGGGAAAATTAGCCTCTGCGAAGATATTTTCTTTGAAATCTAAAAGGGGGTCCGTTACCAAATATAGTTTTAGTCAACCCAAGAGAGTATGCAAAGATGGTAGATGACTTTTATAAGTCATTAAACTATTTAAAAATATTATTTCTTCTTCATCAATACATAAATCTGAAAAGAAATAATAAATGTAGAATAATAAGAGAAAAAATCTAAAAGTTACACACAGGGGTCTAGAGAGTTATTATAATCAGTCATTAGTTGAGTTTTTCAAACACATTTTAAATTCTTCAATTCTTCATTGTACTGTGCATATAAAGCAAGTAGCATAGAAGTACAAGACATTTTAATATTATTTAATACACCAAGGAGTAGCCAAATATCCCAAAACTTCTGTAAAGGCTTGTACTTGGTTAACAAAAATTAGTTTAATCAAGGGAAGAAAATTTCTTATGCTTTAAAATAGCTGGGAGCAACCCAAGCAAAATTTTAAAGAAATAAAAGCCTTTGACTTTTGCTAACTCTTAAGGTCTCCAACCCATCCCCCAGAATCTCTGACATGCAGGGAATGGAGATGGCCTAGGGAACTTACAAATAAGACTAATTTTGGTTCTATCATTCTAAGGTTAAAAAGTTAACAATAGAAGGTTGCTATAAAATTAATTACAGTGAAAGTTACATAGCAAAGCATCTACTTGAGAAGTGTAATATTAATTAAGAAACACTACTTCTGGGCTACTCTTTTTTTTTTGCAGTTTTTGGCCGGGGCTGGGTTTGAATCTGCCACCTCCGGCATATGGGGCTGGGGCCCTACTCCCTTGAGCCACAGGCACCGCCCACTTCTGGGCTACTCTTACTGGAGAAAAGGGAACACTTCTGCACTGCTGGTGGGAATGCAAGCTAGTACATTCCTTGTAGAAAGAAATTTGGAGAATAGTCAGCTATTTAAATGTAGACCTGCTGTTTGATCCTGTGATTCCTCTACTAGGTGTATATCCAAAAGATCAAAAATCACTTTGCAACAAAGATACTTGCACCAGATTGTTCACTGCAGCTCAATTCATAATTGCCAAGTCATGGAAGAAGCTCAAGTGCCCATAAACCCATGAATGGATTAATAAATTGTGGTATAGGTATACCATGGAATACTATGCAGCATTAAAAAAAGATGGATACGTTACCTCTTTTATGTTTACATGGATGGAGCTGGAAAATATTCTTCTTAGTAAAGTATCTCAGGAATGGAAAAAAAAATATCCAATGTACTCAGTACTATTATGAAACCAATTTATAATCACTCACACTTTCATATGAAAGATGAATCACAACTATAGCCCAGGATGAAGAAGGGAAGGGGAGGGTGATGGGAGGGGAGGGGGGTGGTTTGATAGAGGGAGGGTAAATGGTGGGACCACGCCTATGGAGCATATTACAAGGGTACCAATCAAATTTATCAAGTATAGAACACAAATGTCTTAATACATTAATTAAGTAAATGAGGTGAAGGCTATGTTAATTAGTTGGACGTAAGCACTCCAATTTGTACAAAAAAATCAACACATTGAATCCCACAAGGCATAAATGTATTAATGATCTAAGTATATATGACTTAACAAAAGGAAAAAAACCTGTAATAACTTCTAATTAGAATTAAAGAAAAAGAATATAAAAATAAAGAAACATTAAAAAAAAAAGAAACACTACTTCTAACAGTTAATTGCTGTAATAAACCTCTCCTCTACATCCCCACTCTGCCATATTTGGCTTAATTTAGAAACCTTAACAGTTTCTGAGCCATAGGAGGGAACATAAAACCTATTCCCATTTTTCAAGAAGCCCCTGACTAGATAGAGAAAAAGGGAAATGTAAGTTCAGATGAGGAATTGCTCATAAAACCAAGCTCCCAAATGTGAAAGCCACCTTGAGGAGGGAACAATGGCCTTTTATTCTGGCAGTGGCTTTTCAGTTAAGTGATGCAAAACGGCATGAGAGAAGAATAAACAGTATGGAGTTTTCAGGTAGAGATGTTTCCCATGGTTAACTACATAACTGGTATACATGTTCCTAATAATTATGTCATGTAACACTGGCAGCCAGGGAAAATCCCTTTGCCTGGTGCAAAAGACAACTTGCGATATGATCTAGCTTCTTAAGAGATTATTTATCTGAATCTTCTGAATTCCTGACAATCTCATGACCAAAAGCTTCTCATGATAAACCAAAGAAAGCTAGCCAATCAAGTTCATATTTAAGGCAGTTTATCTGAGAAAGTTAGAGGATTTATTTATAATCCATTCTGTAAGTATTAATGAAATCATATTAATATATTAATAGTAATTCATATATTAACAATAAAAACCCAAATAGTTATATCCCCTATCCACCTTTCACTTCCAAACACAGACCCTCCAGTTGTCTTCTCTATCTAGAGGCTCGTTCTGACATTTCTGGGAGTTTATGGGAGACATCACACATTAGTTATGAGGTTGTTTTCCAACTACCCTTTTTTTAATTGAACCACTTGAGGGCAGTATCACATCACAACCAATATTCTTTATAATTATACTATGGTTATTTTACCAAGGGTGCTACTCCCTTTTTGGACTGACAATTCAAATCTTCTAATTCCAAATACAGGTTCTTTCTACCATATCATGCTTTCAAGTTTAGTCTTAAGTACAATTACTCTCCCTCTCTCTCGCCCCAAACTATAAGAGGAATTTATTTCTCTATATCATTGCATGCCCACTTGCCAAAGCTAAAAATCTATATATATGATTTATGTTTCTACATAAAAATAACAGTAAAAGAATCATATTATTTTTCATGCTCAAGCTACAACATTTATTAAATGATAATCATAATTATATAACAGAGTTTTAAATTTTATAATTTAGAAAGGGAATAGGCTGTTATACACATGAGAAAAGCAATTCTTAGCAAGTTTTAACATGGTTAGAAAAAGTTAGCACCCTCTATTAAGATCCGGGATATAGTTTGGATAAAATATACTTTTAATTATTATTGATAATAAGTTTGTAATACTGAGTATATTTCCTGACCTAATATTGCAAATATTCCATTTCTACTTTGAACTTTAGTTTCACATAAATTAGATGAGATTGAAAACCTTTAGCATGTTTTGAAAAATAAAAAATAACCACCAATTCCTAATCTAGTAATTTATTTATTTTCTTTTAGAGATAGAGTCTCACTTTATTCCCCTTGGTAGAGTGCTATGGTGTCACAGCTCACAGCAACCTCCAACTCCTGGGCTTAGGTGATTCTCTTGCCTCAGCCTCCCAAATAGCTGGGACTACAGGCGCCCACCACAAAGCCCAGATATTTTTTGTTGCAGTTTTGCTGGAGCCAGGTTTGAACCCTCCACTCTCGATATATGGGGCCAGGGCCCTACCCACTGAGCCACAGATGCTATCCACAATTTAGTAATTTAATGTTAATTTGGATTACTATGTCATGAAATCTGTACATAGATGCCAGTATCATGTACAAATACAAATTTTTAAAACTGACAAAAATGAAAATCTGTATAGTAGTAAGAAACATTTTACAACAACTGAAATAACAAATGTTTTACCTTGGTACTGTACTGGAAGTGCTGGACATTTTTCTGAACAGTTGATAGGTGTAAAGACTTCATTGTAGTCCTTGTGGGTATATAAAATGGCTTCCTCTAATTCAGTCTGAGAGTTTGGATTTGAACTTGGAACAACTTCCTCAAAGTTACAATTAATTTGGGTCATCATTCCAGCATTTGTTTTTCTATGACATTATAAAATTACTGATTATATGTATGTCCTATTTTGAAACATTTTTTGTTAACAAATAGTCTATGTTCATTGTAGAAAAAATTATCAAATTCCAACAGATACACAGAAAAATCACCCATAGTTCTATCACTCCAGATGAATGTAAAAATTATGTAAATTTCTCAATTATTTTTGAATATTTTAAAACATAAGTGGAATCATGAACAGAGTATTCTGTAACCTGTTCTTTTCTGCTAAACAACGAAGTACATTTACCGTCAATCAATGTACATTCACTTCATTTTGAATGGATTAATAAAATCTCATTGTATCAGTAAATTACAATTTACACAACCAGTTCCCTATTGTTGGAAATTTAAGTTTTATTTTAATTGCCTGCTATTATGAGCAACAATGCAAGGACTACATAAAACCTAATTTTTCTGTATAACCATTATTTTTAGTGTGCAGTTTTGCAGAACATAAGGTTTTTCAGGTACACAGAACAGAAAATGCATATATATGTTAAAATACAGTATACCAACAAACTATCAAGAGTAAAATAATTGAGGCTTTAGAATCAATGTTAAGCAACTAAAATAAGAAATAGAAACAAAGAACATTGAAGAAAAAGAAAAGAAAGATTTAGGAAATCTATGTAATACTAAATAAAGCTCCTACTAAGTTTTGTATTAGGAGCTAATACAAAATTGTACTAGCTCCTAAATTAATAAAAATTAAATTTTACTGCATGAGACAAAAGAGACATTAATAATGACTTAAACAAACCCCTAACTCTGTAGGTTAACAGTTAATGGCTGGTAAGGCATTCTACGATATGTTAGAGACTAAGGCTCCACTCCATTTCTGCATTTAGTTTTTGTTAGCATAGTCCAGGATGGTTACTGGAGCTAGTTATTACATCCTTATTCCATCATCAAGAAGGAAAAAAGTAAAGAGAAAAACATGTCCCTTCCCTTTGACATCCCTCAAAAACTGCATAAGCCTCTTTTGCTTACATTCCCTTGGGAAGAAGAGGGTCACATGGCTTTGTCTGGTTACAAGAGGGCTGAGAAATATAAATTTGATTCTGGGTGGTGCTCAGATTCTATGTTATTTGACGTGGAATCTGTCTTGGCTTTGCAAAATGAACAGAAGTCAAATATGATAGGGTGGCCATTCTGTCAAACTAGTCTAGTCATTGCCCTTGCTTAATACAGTACTTATGGCATATTCCTGCCTCTACTCCTTTAAACACATTGTTTCCTCTGCCTTAATGGCTTTGTCAAGTTAATTCCTCCTTCAATGCCCAGCCCAAGCTCAATTTCTACTTCCTTGTGAAGCTGACCTTTCCTTACAAATTCCCTACCAATCTAACTCAGAGGGTAAAAAGAGATCTTAGAGAGAATCTTGTATCTTGTTACTCAGAGTAGGTCCCTGGAAAAGCAGCATCAGCAACACCTAGAAACAGATTAGAAATGCAGAATCTCAGGCCCAACACAGACTACTGAATCAGAATCTGAATTTTAATCAGATTCTCAGGTGATTCATATGTTCAGTAAAGTCTGAAAGCACTGATCCTTTACCAACATACTCTTAAAGGAAGTGTGGGTCCCAGGTAAAATGACTAATCAAGTAGTTGGCATTTGATTCCAGTCAAGATTTGAAATTCACATCTTTTAATCCATAGCACAGAGTTCTTTTCACTGTATCTTGCTGCTTCCTCACTACTCAGGAGTTTCCTCATGTGATAGATACTTCTTATTGGCTTTATGACTTGTGACAGACCTTATGTTGGTCATCTTATACTGCCATTTAATTTTTTGCATTGTTTTTTCTTCTATGTTGATATATTATCTCCCTAATCTGACTTTTAAATTCCTAGATGACAGAATGGTTGGGCTTCACCGTACATAAGGTCTACACACATTAAAATGGCTTTTAAGTACAACTAAGAAAAACTTAAATTATTAAAACTTGAATATGTGAATAATAACAAAATTCTTCCTGGGTCTGACCAGTATTTCGTGCACAAAGTGAAGTAACAGAGTAAGTTTTATATCTGGACTGAAATCACGAATTTATGTTTACATTAACAATGATGAATGTGTTAGATATTGAGAGTACTAGGATTACAGTTGTGAGCCCCTGAGCCCAGCCCCTTCTGTAAGATAACCTCTTTTTGTTCAAATTAGGGCTTTTTCTTTAGGTAAAAGAAGAAAAATCTATGAGGAAATAAAGGAAGGGATTTTCCCCCTTTAGGTACCTAGAGAACTTACTGTTTATCTTCTTCTAAATATAAAAGGGAAATTTGAGGTTAAAGACAAACACATACTTCTCAAGAAAATCCTCCACACCGAGACTTGCTTTCCATTGATCACAGATGGAGTTGTCTGTCATTCTCCAAACCGGAATAGTTGAGACTAGAAAGGAGGATGGTACACATCAGTTTTTAGAATTATCTTTTACACTTGATACAAAGAAGCTAAACATTTACCTTTTACATTATGGTGTTATCTTTATTTGTTCATAAATGTAAATTTTTGAAGTGATACCTGATTTCAAATATTTAATTATCCTCATTATCAACCTACCCTACCCCCAAATCAACTATGTTCAGAAGGGTATCACCTGAACACATCATCCTCATTTTACAGCCTCTCTTTTGCTTATACTGAGAGAGGATACCCAAGAAGGGTGAGGTCTGGGACAACAGGTCTTCTCAAGGAGACCACAAGGATACACCCGCAGGGTCCTCTCCATGGTGACTCAGCCCTTAGGAATTTGTAAACCTAACTTCCTGGAACTTGGAAATTTACAAGTTCTGTGAAATACTGCAGTTCTGTAAGGGCTGGACCAGCATCTCCTGCTTGATTCAAACTGGCCAATAAGAAGGGTACCTGTGGGGTGGAATTTTTTGACTGTCGATAAAAAGGGAAAGACCAAGCCAGTCGAGGAGCACAGCCATTTGGAATTCTTCTATGCCATAAGCTCCCGGCTGTTGAATAAAGCCCTTCCTCTTATAAACGTGGTGTTTGGGTGCTCATTCTCTCTGTTGGGCCTCGTCTTCCTGCAACATTTTTGGTTCCCTGACTGGGAAACAAGATCACCCTTGGAGAGAACATGCACCTGGTAGTTGTCACCAATCCTCTGGACACCCACATGGGGGCCCCTGATCCGCCTGGGCGACGTGAACCACTGAGCACGCCAGGGAGGCAATTTGGCCTCCCTGTGTGGACGCCTCGGCTGGGCAGGCAGTCTTCAAGGAGTCAAGCACTGGGAGGAACTGGCATGCAGGAAGAGGTACCTACACAGGGAGAGGTCTAAGGCAAGTTATTATCGATTTGGGGGTCCCACTGTAGTTTTAGTGGAAGAAGGAGCCTGATCAACTCCTTGGGCATTAGATTGCCGGCCAGTCTGTTGAAAGGTGTGTGAGAGTGTGTGGATGTGGTGTGACTGAGAGAACTCAGAGGGTGGAGTTGGACCTCCCTTCACAGGGCCTAGGGGAGTGTTGGTTTGCCGCCTATGGCTACGTGGCAGTTTGAGTGGGAAATCAATGGCTAAGAAATGGGTTGGAATTGTGTGCACATGAGTGCTTAGAGAATGACTGAGATGGGTAACAATAGGTGGGGTTTTGCCACCTGCCCCATTCACATGGTGAAACGAATGTGTGAGTGTGCCCTTCTTCTCTGCTCCAACTTTGCCCCCCTGGCCATTCTGAGAGAAACTGGAAGTTCCAGGTTTTCCACTTTCTGTCCATGGCTGCAGCCACATGGCCATATGGGATTGGGGGGAAAATGAAAAGACATTAGAAAAGATGTTGTTGTAGTTTTATTACTGGAATTTCTTCAGTGAGTCTTTGGTCGCAGGAATTTGAGAATTGAGCCCGCGGGCCACAGATCAGTGATAAAATGGCATTTTGTTGGACTGAGGGGCATGCAGAAGGAGTGGAGAGTGCCAGATCTACTAGCAGAGGGGCCATGCCTTGGAAAGTGTTGCAGTTTGGGCAGTCTGGTGAGCTCTGGATGGCCCTTCAAAATCTGGGGGAGAGAGTGTGAATCTCATGCTGGATGAGGCTGTATCCATATAAGCAACAAGTCTCCAATGTGAACAGCCTCTGGAAGAGGGGAGGAGGCCCAGGTTAGAGGTTTCCAGCATGAGTCCTTTGTCTAGGGGTAAATAATTGGCCCTGAGAGATATTTTGGCCAGGACTTGGTAGATGGAAAAATACCTTTACAAACTGAATGGGTGTTCTAGCAAATGAATGAATGCAGCCCCTCACCTTTGAGAAGGTTATTAGGTCTTTGCCGTGGTTTTTGCTGGGGAGGGGATTAGGGTGTGTGCTGCTTAGTCAGGGTGGAGCCATCCAAAATATTTGGGATGGCTTTGTTCATGACCTTGCTGGGGCTCAGAGGGTTTGTGCCTGGAGATGGAAGTCTGATGTCTGAGCTCATCTGTGTCTAAAAAATGGGTGTTCCCTGTCTAGCCCTGAGTGGGAAAATCCTGTATTAATGTTATATCTTGCAACATGTCTCTTATTTGTAAAATGTAATAATTTGGTTGTTTAAATTGTTGGGGAAACTGAGTCTTTGTCAAAGGATAAGATTCTTGCCTTTTAAACCTTCTAATTATCAGTTTGGCTGAGTGAATGGGTGACTTCATGGTAAACTGGGATCCTGTTGTGTGGGAAGTGAGTTCTTGAGAGTAAGAGAAATTAGACAGAAAGGAGAATGGCATTGTGTAAAGAAAGATTCTTGTGAGATAAATTTTGTCCTGAAACAGAATGGTGATATAAGAAAGTGAAAGGCAGGGCAAAAGTTAAAGAAAGTTTAGAATATTTGTAGATTGTCTGTGCAGGTCATAAAGGGAATTTGTGAAAGAATTTACATGTGATCCTGTTGACTATGTATTTCCTTTAAAATCTTTTGGCATATAATCTTATTTGAGCCAATGTTTAAGGTCTTTGATATTTGACAAACCTTCCAAAATCAAAACTCTAAATTTGGGGCTTGGTGCCCGTAGTGCAGTGGTTGCAGTGCTGGCCACATGTACTGAGGCTGGAGGGTTCAAACTCGGCCCGGCCAACAGAAATAAAACCAAAAAGGCACAACTCTAAATTTGGTCTTCTGGAAATATGAAGACCACTGAAAATCATAGGAAAACAAATTAAACTTATTTGACTTACTAAAAATATATAGGAAACATTGTCGAATATGAAATGGTGATTAGTTTTATATGGGTTATGAATATGTATATATATATGTTCCAATATTATAAAGAATTGGTCTGTCCTAACATATAAGACATTGGTCTGTCTTAATGTACAAGACATTGGTCTATCTTAAGATATATTGTTGGTAGTAATTTTAATCCATCTAAAAAGAAAGTGTTTTTTTAATGTAACTGGCTGAGTCCAAAGTTTAACCAAAAAAGAAAAAGAAATATTAAGAGAGACTGACGAATTCTCTTGAAATCAAATTCCTAATGTCTGTGGAAATTGAATACCTTCGGACTAAAAGCAGATTTTTAGACCTTTCGTTGGAAAGTTAACATGTCTATGAGTATTGCTAACCTAACTTCAAACAGAACAGAAATCAGTTATGTGGAACTGGGCTAGTTTGCAATGGCTTTTTGTTTGAAATATTGTTGATTCTGTCTGTGTTCTGTTTTTCAGAAGTC